>APFE030630342.1:129010-146262 GCA_000404065.3 Pinus taeda | reverse complement strand
TCGGATGCTGCTATTCCCACTAAGACTGGTAGCTATCTTAGAAACAAACAAGTAAAGTCTACTTTCGTTTTCCTTTATGAAAATAGACAAGAGGGGGACCAAGGAGACCAACCTTAGTCTTGCGCTTAATTTCCTCTCCTTCCTAATAGAGATTTGTCGCTTCTTCTTCATCTTCCCAGTTTCAAAGAGCACCTGTGGATCACACCAACATATTACTATCGAAGAACAAAGACCTATATTCATAAATAACACAGGACCAGATGTGTGTTAACCATACAAATGCATATATAAGTAAACATACAAGAATATGGAGGAAAAAGTGAATAGCTTTATTAAGATAAATAGTAGCAAGAGGATTACAACCATATGTTCTGACCCAGCATCATCCTCCAGCTAGAAAGACCTTCTTCACCTCAAGTAAAGCTTAGATCACCCAACACTATGAATGTACACTAGAAAACCAATGACACTTCTCTATAAGATACAAAATTACAGCCTCTGGATCTTTGTGATGAGGGATCCATATATAGATGATTATAGGGAGGTGAGTCATCTTCTGGGGTCTTGATTAGTGTCCTATCTCTGATAGTTCCTGCTTCCACTTGCAGAATAGTGATCACTTACTCATCCATGGTCGAAAACAGAGAGGCAAGTGTCAGAGGGGAAGCTTCTGGAAGATTTCATGATCTTCCACCTCGCATTTTGTCCCTACCATTTGTCCATTCCTGACCATCGCACCCTATATAGGAGCCATTCAGTATGCATCACACCCTATACACTGGGAAGGTGATATGCATCGCACCCTCTACACTGTGTTTTCAGTATGGTCCAATTTTGACGATTTAATCAGTTTTCATTATGGTCCAGTTTTGAGAACTTCTGGGAGATGATGTAATCAGCTGACCTTGTTCCTTTAGGAAGTGAAGCAACACTTTTTAGGGACTTAGGAGCCCTTAGTTTATGGACATTTATGATTGGGGTTGAAGTGCCCAAAAATTTCTATAACAGTTGCCCCCCTAAAGCATGAGGTTGTTAATCTTTTTGATGTTGGGTGAAATGCTTTACTATGAAGATCCGAAGTTTTTTCGAGCTGGGAGGTGACCTGTAATAAGATAGAATACAATACATTATTTTGACAACATTTTTTCATGATCTAGCTGAGGCAGACATTCCCATGATCAGCTTTATAAATTCATTTTCATGTACATAGGACAGACAATCCTCTGTGTGGCAGACTGATGATTTGGACTCATCTTCCTTTGATTTGGATGATCATCAGTTTGGCAATGATGTACACTTGATGTCTTTATATTCCTGAAGATATCGCAGCCGGGATGGATGAAACTAGATCCGCGGTCTTCAAAACTTGTTCAATCTTCACTGAGTGCAAGTCAATCCATGTGAAAAATGTTCTAGAGTCAAACATGTAAAGACATCGCCTGATTACAAGCCAATGATGTGAACTGTTAACAGGTGCGAGAGGAATCACCAATAATGACAATGACCCTCAAGGTACTATAGTACAATTCACGTGGTGAGAAAAAGGACTTGGCGTCGAACACCATGTAAAATCTCTCGGTCGAAGGCCATTGATGTAAACCTGTCGCCGAAAGTGAGAAACTTTCCATTGAGGCATACAAGCTTCAAAGTACTGAAAGGGTTGTCCCTAAGTCAACTTCTTGGATAATGAGCTGATGTCGATAAGAAGTGACCCGTCGCAGGAGGGCCTTAATGAATCTCACATCAACGACATGGAATGAAGCAAATGATTTTGGAGGTGAAAACAATTTTACGATACAGGGTTCAGGGTGGCGGTCATGAAGGAATGGAGCATGAATGTATTGCAGTGGGTGAGACACAGACGAATTGTCTGAATGACTTTTATTGAACATATCAGTGACACTGACGATGGATTGGTAGCATTAACCCCAAAGATGGATGGTGTGACGGACCAATGGTGATGACCAGTGAATGGAACAACCCAACCTGGCTTGGATGCAGAAGGAAAGTGTCATGTTCAAGAGCGACTTGCTACCAATAAATATTTTTCAAGTTTTCTTCCCAATTTTCCCTAGTCATTGCTGACTAGTACCTCTTTATTTTTGTCAAGCTTGAGGAGGATAACATATGCTTGTTCTATAATCCGCCCTTCGGGCGAACTCGTCGCTATATTTTAGCGAGCCTAGCGATAGTGAAACTCATTCTCGTCCATTTGGATGAGTTTGTTGCTATTCGGTTTTAACGAGTTTAACGACAAAGAAAAATTAGTCCCTTTCAATTTTAGAGAGTCTGAAAGGAATGGAAAGGAGACCCCAATGATTCTTTTTCGTCATGCAATCCCTTAAGTCCAAAAAAGTGTAAAATAATACAAAAGGGATGAATTTTCGATAGTTTTAACGAAACAAGACAAGCACTCAATAGTTTTGTGCAATAATTCCTTAGGTCCAAAAATATTAAAATCTAGAGGAGGGATGGCACTTTTGATGACTTTAACGAGCCGGAGAGGTCAATCGCTCGGCAATCTTTTCATATTTTACGATTCAGTTGAAAAGAGCTTAAAGGAGACTCGTTTTCGAGGAACGAGTGATGATTTCGGGCAGCAGCTGATTCCAGGTAAGGTTTGGAATTCTCCAATCACAGCAGTGTCACAAGGATGGCTAATAGAATCACTCTTCGTAGATGTTCCTCGAAGGGGTAAACAATCATATGGGGCTGAATGATCGGATAAAAACAAAGTGGAGGTGATGATGAGAACACGACCAAGGCTCAAAAACTGGCGATAAGGCATTCACAATGGTTATTTACTAGTTCATTTTTTAATGAGCTTAAACTCTGGGGGAAACATTTGCTCATGACTTATGTTTATTTTTTAACGAGCTTGAACTATGTTCTAAAACTGCTCATGTGGGGTTTATTTTTTAACGAGCTTGAACCCTGTGGTAACACTGCTCGCTAGTCATATAATAAGGATGTCTCATTCAAGATGCCACTTTGAAGGGGATTGCATCTTTTAAAGCTTTGCCCTGGATCCTTTCTTTATGCAAGCTAGGAAACGACTAGCCTTATGGGTTTAAAGGGTTAGAGGTCCTATAAATTTAAAAAATAAATAGTTGCTCTTCACTTGCATGCAGAAAGGTTTGCATGCCCCTAGGTATAGCGAAAAATTTCCAGGTTACCATGAAAGTTCCTCGCGTAGTGGACCGAATGCTTCCTTGGTGATGTCTACCAAAATATACAAAGGGGAGTGGTGCAGATGCATGCCACTCAGTATAACCTTAACAAAGGTATCTTGTTCCAGCCTAGTCCCATTTTCCTGTGAGGACGGGTGTGTCAGACTAGTCATATATCCCCCACGGAAACCTACTCTATACCCAAGGTTTTCCTGCCGAAACAGACCAAGGTGCATGCCCCCTGGGTTTCAGTCACATCCTCCTGAATCGCTCAC
This sequence comes from Pinus taeda, assembly GCA_000404065.3. Lineage (NCBI taxonomy): Eukaryota > Viridiplantae > Streptophyta > Pinopsida > Pinales > Pinaceae > Pinus > Pinus taeda. The sequence goes on along the minus strand of APFE030630342.1, from coordinate 142,817 downwards.
GATCATCAGGTGGACGGACTGGAGATCGATGAGACATTCCTTGTGTGAAAAGACCATTTAGGGATGGAATTTGACTATTTGCGATGTGTGAACCGGGAAATGACATTTGGTCTACGAGCTTGACCATTCTGCCTTCGTGTGGAAAACACATTACTCTAAAGAGTGAGGAGACGATGGCTCCCATACAATAAATATAGTCGTGTCCAAGGAGTAGATTATAATCTAAAGGTCCTTGAACTACCATAACGTTCATGTGAATAGTTTTCCTTCTCAAAGTAATGGGCACATTTGGAAGGATCCCTAAAGGTCGTCTGCTTCCCTTGTCGAAGCCTGTTAAATTTCTCGTTTCAGGCAAAAATGATGGCGAACCAAGCGCTTTCCAAGCATTTGAGGAAAGGATACTCACAGAAGCCCCTTAATCAATGATGGTACCAACCATCACCATTCTGTAAGCTTGTACAATGATTCTGAATGGTACACTGGCTGGTAAACAGGGTCTGCCTAGTAGATTCGAGTCGAAGGAAACAACTAGGTTGCTTGGTGGTGGGACCGAATAGACGGCCAGATATGACTCTGGTGAACTTCCTTCCTGCAGTAAAGGAATGGGAGGACTACCCCCAAGCTCATTGGAGTCAGTGTTGATGAAAGGAATTTGAACGATGTAGTTCTCTTTCTCTTCAGTGACGGTATCATTCGAATATGAACAATCTGAAGGAAATACTAGGTCAACTGCCGTATCGACCCTTTGACATTCATCTGGTATGGATTCTGAGGATTCATTTTTCAACAATAGGTGCTTCGGCTGACCACAACGATGGGCCAGTCAGATTTTCAACCGGTGGAGGGCTCGGCAAGAGTTTTTGATATCCAGGAGGAAGTCATAGTAGTGAAACTCGACGATTATCTAAAACTCTTTTAGCCTCTTCAAGGAAGGGACAACAGTTTACGGCATGATTTCCTTCACACAACTTAGAAGGGAGTTTAGGATTCCTTCTTTGTCCATGTGCTTCACTTTCACTGGTTGATGGTGAGCATTCAACGTGATCGCTAGAGGTTGATGCTACCAGATTGTGCAAACGAGGAGACCAGTCCCTTAAGATCTGAGGGATGCAGGGACAATCTCAGTGATTGTGGTCTCTATTGAAATGACGGAAGGAGATTTAGGCTTTTGACTGTGCGATGTGTGATTTTTGCTAGATGATACGGTTGCTCCCTTTTGATTTTGTTCCTTTTCTTCTTTCTTTTTTTCTCTTTCTACTTCTTCTTCTTCTCAGTTACTTGACTTTTAGCTTTATTGGCTTTATCAAGCGAAGAGGAAGGAGGAGAGGGAGAATCAGATGAAGTAGAAGGTTGGGAGACAACTCTAGTGTCGTCTAGTTGCCGATTAGAATGTTCAGGAATTACCGGATTTTGGACAACAGAGGTAGAGAAGAGCTAGACCGACAAACCAATTGTCAATCCTGGAAGTGACAAAGTGGCCATATGGGGTGGACCAACATCTCCCCAATATAGGAAGGGACTAGGATTTCCTTCACGGGGAAATCCTTGGTTGGTAGACTCCATTTTCTCAACCTGAATATCAACAGGGGAATTTTGTGACGTTATTCCAATTAAAATAATTTTTTAGACGCTTGGACACAACTTGTTTTTTCAATTTTAAAGAATCGAGAAAAAACAAAAGATGACTCTAGTCGCCTTCTATTTTTATTGAGCTTGAAGTGACAAGTGCTCAGAGGACCTTTTCCTTTAAGGAGTCTAAAAAGGAGAAAAATGGACTTCTCTGGAGATCTAGGTAGAGAGGATTACCAAACCAATCGTAAAACTACAGAATACGTTTTATGGTATGGTAGTCAATCTTCCCGAATGCTGTGTTTGGTGCATTACGATCGATAAAGGTGGCAGACATGGCTTCCTAAGGATAAAGGATGCAACCTATTGTGCTCTCCCAATATAGACATGACAGTACGTGGGAGCACAAGTCCATACTGGCACTTGCCATCTCAGAGTGGAGGAATCACCCAACCAACACTGAAAGCAACAGTTACCAGACTTTACGACGCCGGAATACGTCTCTAGCCTAGACCTCTAGATGTTGTGCGTTAAGTTCCAAAGCATTGTTAGATTCATTGGATTTATTTTAAGTTGATCTTTCTTAACAGTTTGCCTTTCAGGTTCACCACGTGATGTATGTACAATTCCTAAATGCAGTCTAAGACGATAAGCAGACATTTTATCTTCTTTCAGCAATGAAAATCCTAGCTACTAAAGGGAAGAAAGTCAAGCATCTTTACTTCACAGAGCACAGAGCAGACGCTAATATGCACAGTCCTAAATCAAGCCAAGCATTCAAAATGCAAATGCACATGCATGTATTGGTTTTCAGCTCTCTTAATGTGTAAATGGAAATAAGAAAGCTATGTGCAAAACTAAATTACTTTTAAAGTGACTATACTCAACAAGATTCTTTTTCAAAATGAAGTGAAAGCAAGAGAGACACTTTGTGATTTTGAAATGGAAATTGCTTTTCGACACTTTAAAACTAGTAATTCAAATCCTATGCAATAGTAACTGTATAATCAACTATCTAAAACAACGGAATTGCCTTCTAAAACTGAAAATGACAGCTATGACACTTTCAAATCTAGAGACGACAGTTCGACTATGCTACTTTTTTCAAAAGAGAACTAAAACAACGCACAATACATAAAAGACATTTATAGTTCTTTGCACTAAGGAGGCGGAATAATGCAAGAGAAGGGGGTATTCATAGAAGCACACTGACTATAAACAACAAAACTCATGAATAAGACTGAAAACAATGAGAAAAATTCACAGTCGGAGGGTAAAGTAATCCTCTCTGACCATCGCACCTGTTACATAGTGAACTCAGTATGCAGCGCACCTACTCCATTCGAGAAGTGTGATGTATACAGGTTTCCTTGAAGGCAGGGTGCAATGGTAGCAGTTCGAGACTTTGAATGTGATTTCACTCACATTTTGCAATCTAGTTCAGGTGTTTAGGCTGAATAAGTAAGGATCAATGTATGTAAAACACAAGGGTGATCTAAGATGTTACTAGAGCCACCACTCACGGCAATTAGATTGCTTGCAGATCTATTGTTTAATTCATGAACAAAACACGGAGATTTACTGAAGAAGCATTGATGTACTTTTCATTTGTATGACAAATGCAGTTCGAAGGCTAGTTGGCTTGACTTCAGGCTTCGTCTGTATGTTTATAATGGAAACAAGGATAGATAGGCTAACAAGTAATCTAGTTGCTCCCCAGTGGAGTCGCCATTTTGTTATTCGGGAATAATGTCCACTTGGATGTTGCTATTCCCACTAAGATGGGTGGCTATCTTAGAAACAAACAATCAAAGTCTATTATTGATTCCTTTTATGAAAATAGATGAGAGGAGAACCAAGAGGGCCAACCTGAGTCTTGCACTCGATTTCCTCTCCTTCTTGATAGAGTTTTGCTACTTCTTCTTTGTCTGCCCAGCTTCAAAAGGATATGTGGAATCATAGCAACATACTACTATGCAAGAAACAAGGATCTAAATTCATAAATAATGCAAGATCAAATGTGCATTAACCATATACAAGCATATATAAACAAGTACACAAGAATATGTAAGGAAACAAGAATAGCTTTATTCAGATGAAAAGTAGCAAGAAGATTACAACCATGTGCTCTGACCCAGCATCATCCTCCAGCTAAGAAGCCCTTCTTCACCTCAAGCAAAGCTAGATCACCCAACACTTGTGAATGTACCAACAACACTTCTATATAAGATACAAAATTCCAGCCTATAAATCTCTGTGATGAGGGATCCATATATAGATGATTACAGAGAGGTGAGTCATCTTTTGGGATCTTTATTAGTGTCATCTCTCTGATAGTTCCTGCTTCCACTTAGAGAATGATGATCTCTTACTCATCCCTAGTTTAAAATGGAGTGGCAAGTGTCAGAGGGGAAGCTTATGGAACATTCCATGATCTTCCACCTCGCATTTTTGTCCCTGCCATTTGTTCATTCCCATCCATCACACCCTACAGAGGAGAAAATCAGTACGCATCACACCCTGTACATTGGGAAGGTGATATGCATCGCACCCTGTATATTGAGCTTTTAGTATGGTCCAGTTTTGACCATTTATGAGCAGTTTTCAGTGGACAACTTTTGGGAGATGATATAATCAGTTGACCTTGTTCCTTTAGGCAGTGAAACAACACTTTTAGGGACTTATGAGCCCTCAGTTTATGGACATTTGTGATTGGGGTTGAAGTGCCCAAACATGTCTATAACAACCTTATATTAGGTGGGCAGACCTACCTATGGTTTTGGGCATGATGGTTTTCAGCCCATGGTATTTTGTAGATCTGTTCAAGAGAACTATGATTATGTTATAATCTGGGTTTAATGGATTAGGGTTTATGCATCATTCGACATGTATATACATGTATTGTAACATTCAAAGAAACATAAGGAAAAATCAATGTGCTAGTCCCGATTTTGGGGTCCACACGAAAATCTCTGTGTATATATGTTCTATTTTTTATGCTCTCATTGGTGTTTATTTTCTATTTTTTTAGAATTCATATGCACGTAATTTTTGTACAGGATTAAAATCTATAGGGCCCAACCCAAGAACTCCAACCCCTTTGCCTTGTACATTTTTCTTATTCATCTTCTTTCCTACATTTAGTTTAGCAATGTTAACTTTTCAAAAGATATATTTATGTAAAATATTTCCTCTATAGATTTATCAATCATTACTCTTGGGAAAGGTGTATTTTTTTGCAAATAGTATTTTTTATATTCCTTAGAATTTGATGTTTTTCTCATCGAAAAACCTTCTTTTGTTCAGGTGATACTACTGACTTGTAGGGAAAAGCACCATCATTGTCATTTTTAATCCTTCCCTTAGCACCCTCCTTCCATTCTGACTCATCCTTCTACGTAGTCTACACATAAATTTATCACATATTTACTATAGGCTATTAGCTTGCATTCTCCCTTGTGCAAGGTGGGTTCTTGAGGAGTACTAATCTTGGGAAGCTCTTCCACACCCTTCTCCAACTTTCTACCATCTTTCCTTGCCTTCAAGTCACCTTTTAAGCCTTTGGAGTTCTCTTGGATGCAATCTTGTAGCAATACAAGGAATTTTCTAGCACTTCGTAGCAATCCTATAACATAATGTAGCATCATGAAAAATCCATCATAACTTGAATAGAATCACTCCTTAAGCCTACTTTTTTTATTCTCAATCCATTCACAATGTCTTCTAGGCCTTGGGAACAAACTTCAAGAAGATCAAATACCTCTTAGAAATCTTATTTTCATAAATGCAATTTATTTCTAAAATTAGGGTTCTTGCGATCATGAATTCAATAGCATATGAATAATTTACATTGTTATTTATTAAAGTATTTTTTGAATATTGAATTTAAAATAGGATTTATGTTGGATGCAGTAGTTTAAGGTTGATTTTAGGCTATTGACTTTATGCAATTAAACTAGGTTTATTTTCTTGTTATTTATTTCCTACAATAGACCAAGTTTTCATTTCCAAGAATTTGTTTTCTTGTAATTATATTAGAAGTTTTCTCTTATGCAAGAGGACAAGAAATATTTTCCCTTTCTTGAAAGATTAGATTCAATTTTCAAAATATAATTTTTAAACCTTAGTTTGATTCACTACCTCATAGAAGGTTAGGTAGAACTATGCTTATTGTGAATACAACAATGTCACCTCTTAAGTTTTTATGAATCATGGATTGATAAATTAAAGATGGTAACGTTGGGAGTTACAACATCCTTTTTGTAATGACATAGATCTTCACTTTTTGGCACTGTTGTTGGGCAGTGGTTAAATTAGGCATTGTTTATGCTTTTAGTCACTTTCTCTTTTCATTTTATTTCCTAAAAAAAAAACAAAAAAAATATTTTTGCATCATCTTTTTGTCTATTTAGAAAAATATAAGAACAAAAGTAAAAAACAAAAATAATTTATTTCATGACTCATATGGTTAGGGACCATTGTATCTGTTTCACCAAGGTACCTGGCTACAAAATAGTGCCGAGAAACAAACTCAACCAATCTTTAGGTTGAACCTAGTCCTTGAGCTAGAGGAGGCTCCATCAAGTGTTACAAGGTTTTTTAATGTTGTTCACTGTCACTGTAAAACATCCTATGAAGCACAAAAACCAGATCTAGGATTTATTTATAGGTGGTTGCCAATGAGTCACAAATCCCTACTTACAAACAAAGCCCTCTCTTGCATAGGCCTGATCAAAGTGCTAATGTTTAGCTATGAAAAATAAGATATCTTCAAAGTTTTTGATTGAGGAATGGAGGATATATTAAACAATTGAATATATATCCTCGATGTTTAATTATCTAACTAAGAATAGAAGCATGTAAATAGATATCTACAACAAACAACAGTACGTTTAAGAATTTGTAGAGAAGCAACAATTTATTATATGGAACAATACTGACACATTGTCACCATGATCTACTTAGTAAATAATATAACACTATGGGTGGCTATCAGGGAGGTTGATACTCAACCTAGCCTTATCTAGTGTCGTATATAACCTAAAACATATGCAAAAAACGATATGTACTAATGGAAGCAGAAACATTTGAACAAGTTTTGTCATAAAACTAAGCGAGAAACCTTCAATATTAACTATGCGTAACATGAAACTTTACAAATAAAAATATCACATTTTTGGCAGTAAAAGCCAACCCTTGTTTATTAAAAATTATCCAATATATAGCAAAAATACTATCTCAAATTGTTACTAATTTCCTACAATAAAATCCTATTAAATACTCTAAATAAAATAATGCAATATATATATTTTAACACAAAAAAGTTTGGAGTTGTTCCCTCAATTTTCCACGTAGCCTTTGACTGCTAAAGAATTTCCTGAAGATATGTGATTTTATTTCTTACTGATTATTTGTCTGGAAATTTGATTTTCGGTCATCAATCTAGGTGACTTGATAAGATTGTTGCAATAATTTGACACCTATAAAATTATTTCTCCTTCAAATGATATGATATTTGTGTATCATATCCTTTGATTGTCAAGTTCCCTACTTGGAATATGGAATGTAATTCTCAAAATTATCCTCAGTGTTGATTTGTGCAAATGTGGATTTGGTGTTTTGATACCCTAATCATGCTCAATTCATTCCATTTGTTGACATTTTAGCTATCACATTCTTTTGACTACTAAAAATCCATTCTGGAATGAAAAATATTATGCATCTAAATTTCCCATTTCACTACCAAATTTCCTCACTAGTTGTTCAACCAACTATCCTTTGCCACATATTTTATTCTTGAGGAAATTTTGTGTGCCTATCCTCATCAATGAATTTTTCCCTTTTCATTATCTTGCAATTTCTTTTACTTTGAAAACCACACAATGTAAAATTCTTAAAGACCAACTGATCCATCTCAATGCTTTTCCATTTGGCTTATGAGGTCATTGTTGGCACATAAATAGATACAAGGCTAAGACCTCGGGTTCAAGCACAATGGTCAAGAAGGCTTCATTGTAGTCTAGCACAATTCTAAAATTTTCACCTTACCCCTGATGGGTAAGGTGTCTCACCCAAGGCGTGATGCAACCTATGTTAGAGGAGGGTTGGAATCCAATATCAGGTAAACCATATCAAAAGAGAGAACAAAAGGGATAGTAAATTAACATTAAAGTAAACAATATCGAAATATCCTATTCATACTATATCAGAGAGACTACCTAAACACGCGCATATATAAACTTTTTGAATAACTTGAATAATATGAAATAAACACACTATAATCCCAAAATTGTCTTATTCATTACTATCAAGATAAGCACATTACATAAGGCTCATGAGTTTTTCCTTATCATTATAACTCTTACAGATGGGATATAAACTCATAGAAATATAACCACAAAATTATTCTCATAGATCTACAACACAAGAATAACAAAAATAACAGGAACATAACATAAACAAAGGCAACACTTCTCCACTCCCCTCTCTAGTTTTTATCTTCTTCCACCATTGTTGTCTTTTGGGGGCCTAACCTAGGTTCAGACTTATTTAGCCAAAGAAATCCTTATAATACTGGTGCTTTTAGCATCAGCCCATGGAGCATGGATTGAAGTCTCACCCGAAGCAGTATGGAGGGATGCTGGAACCAAGTTTCTGCACCCTTGAGATGTCTGAGATGTCGATTTAGTCCAACTAGATTTGTTTTCATGAAGGTTGTTTCACAAACTTGTTCCAACCTTCAATACCCTCATGATCTATTATAATTATCTTTTGCACAGCCCTAACCAGGGGTTGAGATGCTTTCGCGATGATAGGGAAACGAACTGCACTACTTCCCCAAACCACATAGTGTATATTACTTATCTTCTTAACATATCTTAGTTAACTTCATGTAAACAAATCTTCTATCTTGCATTCACTTAATCAATACAATTACACACATTCATACATCAAATAAGTATTAGAAGTGAATTTCATACCCAAGATAACATATGCATAAAACAGGAAATTAATACGCATAAATGATAGGAAACTTCTCTTTATTAATACTTCCATTGTTCTAACTTGACTCGGCCTGCGCACTCAGCTGCACGTGTCTGCATGCTCATCTGCAGACTACTAGGCCTCTGTGCACTTAGATGCAGAGCATTCTCCTACTCTATGACCCATAACTATACTTTAATCGTGAGATCTATCTTGCATATATCATATGTTCATCTTTTGTTATCAATTTAGTTCTCTTGACTACTTAGAGCCTCGTTGTATTTATACAATCCCATGGTCCCCAGACCATGGGTAGATCTCTACAACCAAAATTACAATAACAAAACTAAGGGTGGACAACCCTATGAATCTTCTACAAACTGTGCTCTCCGTGTCGACAAAATGCGGAGTCTTTATATTGGAATTACAATCTTTGGTCAAAATATGGTCTCTAAGCCCCAAAAATTCCCTTGGGGGATCCCGTGCCCAATAGGCCCCCAACACAAAGATCATGATTCGCACCTGAGTCACTCAATTGGTGTGGAGATCTTTGTGCGAAGACCTCCCAACTCTGACTGGATCGCTGCACGCTCGACAACAGACTGAGTAACTTCCTGTTGTACTTCCTTGATGAACTATTTAGTGAACGATGTGGCTGAACTAATGTCCTGGATCCTTTCCTGCATTGCTTGCAGTTGTGTGAGCTTTACTTCAATGGAAGTCGTAATAGTGTGTGCCTCATCAATCCATGGCTTTAATCACTCCTTCAAAACTGCTTCTTTATGCCAAGTAGTATCCACCTTCTCCTTAAGCACTTTAGCCCGCTGCATCCTCGCGAGCCTCTCTGTAAGGGAAACCATCTATGCGGTCCCTTTTACATCGTCGTATCTTGGTTGTAGCTCACACACCTCTGCCTCTAGGTGATGTACATTCTGTTCCTCCTGCAGGGTGGTGAGAACATCGAACGACTACTCGAATAGCTTTGTGCAGTCTGTCACTACATTGTTAACCTTCGCTACTGTTGCTGTAATCGCAATGGCATGCTATTCAATAACCTCTGGCAAAGTTGAAGGTTGTGCCTTCAATTGAAGTTCTGCTATCCGAAGGTTTAGTCCCAATTGAACCCTCATCGTTTCCTCTTTTTCCTCACGCACCCCTAATGCTAATTTTCAGATGTGTGCTTCCACTAGTTCTTCTACTTAGATGGCCAACTCCAAGACCATCTAGCAAGTTTCCTATGCCACCTACACTATTTGTTTGTTCTACTCAACGACATCATCATACTAGAGGCTCAACTTTTCAAAGTTGATGCACTACTCACTCATTACCTAGAGCACGCGACCCTCCCTGGCTCATAGTTCCATAGTAACTCAATCCTACAAAATATAGAGTGTATTCTGATGGAGCTCATCTACGTTTAATCTGATTCCCTTCAACCCACTAACCATAGGCCGTTCGGCCTCATTTTTTGTAACGAACTCTCCATCTGATAGCACTATGGTATTGGTCATCTAAGCATGCAAAATTTCCTTTGCCACAGACAAGCCTAATGCAAGGCTGGCTGACATAGTGCCACCCTGTGGAGTGTGCACCTACAATTCCTATATCTGTGCCTAGAGATCCCTCAACACCATCTGGTGTTCGTCCTCAAACTACTGGAGGGCCTCCATGCTGACGTTCCTCACCATCTCACCAATATTGTGTAGATCCCCCTCAATTAGGGTGATTGGGTAAAATGAAGTCTTTAAAGCCTTCGAAATCTTTCATGGCCCTATCTGCTCTCTTGGGTGTAGATGTTCTAGCGAAGTGGACATTGTCTGTGTGTCCATGCTACCTTGCTCTGTATCTATCTCTGGCTCAGGTGAAGGTGAATTTTGTCCTTTGCTTGATTCTTCTGCTGTCTTCTGCTACTCTTTTGTTGACTTCATAGTGTTACATGCATCCTAGGCCTTAACCATTGTTTCTTCCTTCCTACATTTCTCTGCCAACTACGCTATCTGTAGTTTCGCCTCTTCCTTCTTCCACTGCGCGGCAGACTTCCCTACTTACACTGCAGAGCCAGCTATAGTGCACCACTCTAGTGGCCACATCCCAAGGACCACAAAGATGACATCATTTGTTGCCAGATGGGGTAACTCGTTCCATGTCTTCAGAGGGTCCTTTCGCGCCCTGATGTAGACATAGTTAAAATCTGCCTTGAACTACACAAAGCTTTGCATAATATTATAGATTGTGGGCGATAACCATGGATTTTTGATTAATCCCCATTCTGATGTTCATCTCCATGAGAACCGGAAATATTTTGCTTCCTATTATCCTTTATGCATCCTTGGTCTGCCACATCAAAATGTACTTCACTGCCTCCAGAAGGTCCTACAAAATCGTCGAGAACTGGATATTGTCAGGAAATTCATGTGCCACCAACACTATGGACAACAAAAGCAACACATAGTGAATTTTTTTTATCTACCACTGTGCCTCGCGACATTTCTCAAGGAACTCTCCACATAAGTAGTTTTCTTCGGTGCATTGTGCTACTAGTGCAACCACTGGCATGGGCACCTCATCTAGGCAGCACTTCCACATAACCTTCCCTGGCAGTATCTATGTCGCGACTTTAACCAGAGGGTTGTTGATGTTGGAAATGACCTACCCTGTCTTCTTCTTCTCTAGATTAAACTTCTTCTTCATGACCCCCGTGATGGCCAAATCATCATTCTTTCCCTCCGAGATGTTTGTTGGGTCCTCCTCTTTGCATGGGAGATGCGTAAATCTATGATTCATTTGGTTTGTGATGGGGATGGGGTCCTACAACCACAAGCACCACTCATTCACTAGGCAGAGCAATTACCCTATGACAAAAATGGTCACTGGGGAGCGATGGTCATGTGACACCCAGAGAAGGTTTAGCAACCCTGCATTCTCAACTCCTCTCAGCCATTTACACTGCTCCAATTCTATGATTTCGACCAATGCATATTTGTTCTAGTGTAAGAGATGTGTGGTCGCGAGATGCTAGAACTTCTCATGGTTCACGAGATCCCAATCCTCAAACTTCAACACGGGCACTTGTCCCAAGTGCACTCCTTCAAAAATAATGTCATCAGGGAGTAGTGGAGTCTGCAAAGAGGTCTTTCTCTCATCTATATCTTTAGGCACCTTTGTTTTGCCCTTCCACGCAGGAACATATGCAGGCAGCCTAGTAAGAGGGTCTGCACCCTGGGTCTCAACCTCCATTTCTACATCATCCTCCTCCACCAAGATTTCTTCGAATGTTTCCTCCTCATTAGCCTCCAAATTGATGGCATTATGATGAATGTGTTGTACTTGATGGCAACCCTCTTGTAGCACAACAACTTACCTATTCATGGTAACCAGATTAATCTTCACAAGAAATATCAAATATGACATTAATACATGGTAGTTGTGTTAACAGATGTGATGCAGGGCAGTTCAAAGGAAATGACAATTCACATTGTAGCAAGTTAACATTATGATGTAGGCACTATGATTGATGATGAAGATCAAATTACTATGGGTTAATAGTATTGAATCACCATTTAGGCTCACAGAATGAAAGAAAAAGAGTTATACGTAGGTTTACCTCGACCAAGCTGCATATATACGTAGCTTCATTGAGTAGAATATGCGTATGCGTATACACGCACTTTCACACATGGAAAAGCACATACATGTCAGAAACTAAGTTTTTGGGTCCATGGTATTTGGACCATGGTATTTTGGTATTGGTCCATGGTATTTGGTCTAAGGTATTAACCCCAGGTATTTAAACCAAGGTATTGATTCTAAGTGGTTTTGGACCATGGTATTGAGTAAGGCCTAAGACTATAAAAGGAGGAGAAGTTGATTAGGCAAAGGCACTAAGACTGTCTCAAATATCTGATGTAGTGTGAGATCCAGTATGCAGGTTATGGGTTTATGATGCTTTACTTGATCTGAGCTAAGGAGGAATCTCAACGGTTGATGGAGGACAAGATCTAATGATGGATTGGGATCTTATGGATTGGGATGAATCATCTCTATACGGTTTGATCATGCTTATTCTAGATCTGTATACTGACGCATGTAATGTTTTGCAAATATTATGATCTAACTCAAGTCTGGAATAGCTGCAAATTGTGAATGAATATTTATAGATGTATATGCCGGTTGACTTTGATAAAAGTGCATATACACGCAAGTTAGATACATCTATGTAGCGTATACCATATGAACTATGATATTTGAAGTTACAAGTGGTTCTGGTAGTTGATGTAAAGTTTTGAGTTTTGGTGACTGTTTACTGGTGTTTGTATTCTACATATTCATATTCATTGATTGTGTTGAGCTTCAGTGTTTATGGATGAGATCTAATAATGGATCAAGACCATAATGAGTTATCTTTATAGATCTGGTTGCTAACAGACATACTATACTTTTGTATGTCATGATCTGGGTATGTCTGAAGTCGGGAAGATCAATGAAGTTATAACTAGCTCTGGATATTATTGTAGAGCTCCGTGAGTTGCTCTATGTTCTAGTGATTGTGTTTTTGTTGATAGGGTTTCAGTGATTTAGTGTTGGGTGATTCAGAGATTTATGATGCAAGTGGTGATTGATTTTGTGCTTCAATGTTATTGATGACTCCAGTATGAAAAGTTGATGAAATGTGGCCTTCAGATTATGATGATGTTTTCCATGAGTGTCTAGTCTGAAAATTTATGAAACGTGGTACCTGGAGGAAGAAAGAGAAGGTTGTAGCCTTTTGTAGGTCATCACCTACGTACTAGTACAATAGCTAGTAAAAGAGCTAAGGGGGTTGTAGCTCCCTTCCAGGAGAAGCTGGAGAATGATAGAACGTTGTTGCCTTCTATAGGTAGGAGCCTACATACTAGTATAAGACTACTCCAGTACAGAAATATTGTAAAAAGAAGTCTCTTATTAAAAGAAGATAGAGATGAATTGCAGCAGGTGGTTTTCACCCACATTGGGTTTCCACCTTACACATGGTGTTCATGTGTGTGATGATTTGCTCTGTTTTAATACACCTATTTACTGTTCATATGGATAATGAGGTTCTAATGCACTAACTAGATATCAACATTTAATGGATTAATTGAGTCAAAAATTTACTGGATATACGCTAGTTGCGTTAGACACAGTTGCGTGTATACATGGGTTTCCATAACTGAAGTAGCATATATATATCTGATTATGAAAATGAAAAGTGTTTGATTTGATAATATTAATTCAC
>APFE030630342.1:103619-128740 GCA_000404065.3 Pinus taeda | reverse complement strand
CCCCCCCCCCACTCTTAGTATTATTTCCAACAATTGGTATCAGAGCATGTCCTTTGGTAGAAGCTTGATCATTTAAAGGAGATCTGTAAAAAAATGGGAAAGAAGCTAAAGAAGAAAGCACCTAAGAAGAAGAATACATCTCAGAGGAACAATGATAGTGGAAGAATCAATTGGGGAATATGTGGAAGCAACACTTCATATTCAAAATCACCTCAGAATGAAGATGAAGAAGCAAAAGAGCTATCAGGTATGAGTTTGTTATCCTCTAGTGATACATTTCTCCATCCACTTGAAGATGATGAAAGAGATAGAGAAACAATTTAACTTGCTCTTATGGGTGAGGATGAAAGATATCAAATAGAGACAGAATTTGAAAGGCTTATGGACAAAATTAAAGATCAACAAGATCTAATGGACAAAAGGGAATGTGCCTCCGAAGAAGAAGCTACTAAACAAAAGGCTTAACTAGAGGAAGGAAACAAAGTAAGGAAGCTATTCAAGGAAAAGGAAGATCAATGTCAAAAGCTACAAGATGAAGTGACATCATTAAGAAATGAAGTAAATGAAAGGAGCAGAACAATCAAGAAACTCAGAGAAAGATCCTGTTAATATGAAAGTCTTGAAGCTAAGATCCTCTCACTCAAAGAAGATCTTGAAGAATAAAATAAGCAGAATAAAGAACTACTCCAAGCTCTTGAAAAACAAGAAAATGAATTTCTTGAATCAAGACATTAGTTGGAAGAAGGAAGAAAAGCTAAAGGAATCATGAAGCAGCAGTATCTTGAAAAGGAACAACAACATCAGGTTGAGGTAAATATTCTAAATGATAAATTAGAGAAAAAGGATAAGCTCTTACGATTTCAGGATAGTACTAAGATCTTGGATGATATTCTTAGTAGTCAAAGGTCTCCTGCTATCAAAACTGGTCTTGGTTTTCATGAATTTGTTGAAGGTGTATCTAGTTCACAAAGTAAGACAAGGGATTCTAATGCAAAATCTAAAATGCTCAACAAGGAAATGAGAGGCCAATCCCATCAACAACCAAGGAAAGAATTTATTCAAAGAAAATCTTTTACTGCTAACTATGGAAGTGATAGGCGGTCATTTCCTCAACTGAATAATGTTGAATGTTATGTATGTCATAATTTTGGACATGTTGTAGCCAGATGCAGAAGAAGAATGGTTCAAGACCATCACACAAAAGGATCATCACACTCTAGGTACTTTAAGGGATATTGTTTTTCTTGCAATATGTTTGGTCACAAAGCCATTGACTGCTATAGAATGAATATGAAGCATATGAGATATTATGCATGTAACAACCTTGGACATATAGCGAAGGAATGCAGGAATAAAGTACGGGCAACATACCAAAAGGAGAAAACATCATCACACTTGAAGATATCGAAGAAGAAGGAAGTACAGTCAGAAATATATGGCATAGCACAATGTACAGACATAACAGACTTAGAGGGAGCTGAAAGTGTGAAACTTTAGCGTTCTAAATCTCACACACAAGTTTCATGAACAACAGTCATGTATATACACAAGTTAGTCACTGCACAGTCATGTATATGTTATTTTGAGGAAATGAAGTGGGACATGCTCAGGAAAAAGGGTTTGATATGATTCAGTCCATTATTTGCTCTGTTTGATAATGGTTACAATCTAGTGATGATATATCAAAATGTCTTGATACTCATAAGATGTTTTGAAGTGTTTTGATCCTAACTTGCTGATGATGATGCCTTGATACTTCTTGCTGATATATGCATAACTAGATCTGACAGTAAATAGATGGCACAGGTTAAGGGGGAGCTTATGCTTTGAATAATGCATTGCTGGAATTATGGCTAGAAGTCCTTGGTGATGATGTTTATATGGCTAAGTGATACATCTTGCTATGATATGGTTATGAGTTGTCCATGACAAAATCTCATATGATTCTTGGGGTTACATAGTTGGTGTTCAGATCGAATTTGTGGTTTATTCTTTGATGATGCATATATGTTGTTTACATGGTAATCTTCATAAGGATAAGGAGAAGTACAAAGCTTGAATACACAACTTCATTACTTGATGATGAGTCATTCATATGCTATTGTTGTCATATGCATAAAGATCATGATGCAGGATTCCTATAGTTCTTATGAAGAAGTCTTGACAAAAGATCTTGAGCTCAAGGTTTGCTAGATACATAGTGATATATACAGTACACTAGATACATGAAGTTCCATTGTTGGTTGGCTAAGATAATGGAGTTATTGCAGATCACGTGAAGACATAACTATTTGAAGGCATGATGATGATGAGTTCTTACCTATATAATGATAGGTTGATACTCACATATGTTGATTGATGCTTATCAAATGTCGGATGCTCCCGAGTAATGATACTTGGATGGTATAAAAGATCATGTAGATCTTGATGATGATGTGATGACTATGATGTTTTTCACATATGATATATGTAGAATTGATTCATGGAAGGTTATGACAATGCTCAAGAACAAGAGGATGAATTGATGCAGCCATACCTTGTCACAGGTTGATATTATCTACACTAATGGACATATACAGGTTGCTGGTCTGGATGCTGTTGACAGATGCTTATGGAGTAGATCATACATTGTATGATACTTGCTGATGATTATCATGGCCTTGTTTAGGTATTTGGTCTTTGTTTAAATGTCATGTATATCATTCAATGTAAAGGTCATATCAAGACCCATGATGTAATAGTTTGTCTTTGTCTATTGTAGTCATGTGTTGAATCCGTTTTGGTCACATGATGTAATTTCTACCCCCACTATGCCTGGGATGGATGATGTAATGTTCTTCTTTTATCATGTATAAGCTTTTGGTGTATCCCCACTTGGTTGGGTGGATGAGTCAAGTGTATCCCCACTTGGTTGGGAAATTGATGTATGTAGGAGTCATTGGTGATAGGAAGGTCATACTCACTTGGTTGAGTTGTAGAGCTGTGTTATTCTCTTGAATTGTTTTTCCGCAGGCTCGGCATGTGCTCAAGGGGAGCATGGATAGATTGGTACATCTTGGCATGTACAAAGGGGTAGATCAATTAGATATTTTAGCATTTACTCAAAGGAGTATGGACAACAAAATGTATATTAAGGGAGAGAAGATATTTGTCCACCCTTTGCCCTTGATGTCAAAGGGGGAGAGTGACTTGGTGTTGTTGTTGCCATCAAGTCCAAAGGGGAGATTCTTGGAATTATGATTAATGTATTGTACTTGGTGGAAATCCTCTTGTAGCAGAACAACTCACCTATACATGGTAACTAGATGAATCTTCACAAGAAATATCAAATGTGACATTAATACATGGTAGTTGTGCTAACAGATGTGATGCAGGCAGTTCAAAGGAAATGACAGTTTACAGTGCAACAAGTTAACATTCTGATGCAAGTGTTGTCCTTGATGATGAAGATCAAATTAATATAGGTTAATAGTATTGAATCACAGTTCAGGCTCACAGAATGAAAGAAAAAGAGTTATACATAGGTTTACCTTTACCAAGCTGTGTATATACGCAGCTTCATTGAGCAGAAGACTCATATGTGTATACACACACTTTCATGCATGGAAAAGTGTGTACATGTCGGAAACTAATTTTTTGGGTCCATGGTATTTGGACCATGGTATTTTCGTTTTGGTCCATGGTATTTGGTTTGAGGTATTGACCCCAGGTATTTAAACCAAGGTATTGGTTCTAAGTGGTTTTGGACCATGGTATTGAGTAAGGCCTAAGACTATAAAAGGAGGAGAAGATCATTAGGCGAAGGCACTAGGAATGTCTCAAATATCTGATGTAGTGTGAGATCCAGCATGCAGGTTATGGGTTTATGATGCTTTACTTGATCTGAGCCAAGGAGGAATCTCAACGGTTGATGGAGGACAAGATCTAATGATGAATCGGGATCTTATGGCTTGGACTGAATCATGTCTATATGGTTTGTTCATGCTTATTCTAGATCTGTATACTGACGCATGTAATTTTATATAAATATTATGATCTAACTTTAGTCTGGAATAGCTACAAATTGTGAATGAATAGTTATAGATGTATACACTGGTTGCCTTTGATAAAAGCGCATATACACGCAGGTTAGATACATATAAGTAGCATATTCCATATGAACTATGATATTTGAAGTTATAGGTGGTTATGGTAGTTCATGCAAAGTTCCGAGTTCTGGTGACTATTTACTGGTGTGATTATTCTGCATATTCAGATTGGTTGATTGTGTTGAGCTTCACTGGTGATGGATGAGATCTAATAATGGATCAGGATCATAATGACTTATATTTATAGATCTAGTTGCTAACACACATACTATCCTTTTGTATATAATGATATGGGTATGTCTGAAGTCAAGAAGTGCAACAAAGTTATAACTGGCTCTGGTTATTATTGCAAAGCTCTGTGAGCTGCTCTGTGTTCTACTAACTGTGTTTCTGTTGACAAGGTTTTAGTGATGCAGTGTTGGGTGATTCAAAGATTGATGATGCAAGTTGTGATTGATTTTGTGCTTCAATATTATTAATGAGTCCAGTATGAAAATTGGATGAAACGTGGCTTTTAGATTATGATGATGTGTTCCATGAGTATCCAGTCTGAAAATTTATGAAACGTGGTACCTAGAGGAAGAAAGAGAAGGTTGTAGCCTTCTGTAAATCAACACCTACGTACTAGTACATTAACTAGTACAAGAGCTAAGGGGGTTATAGCTCCCTTCGAGGAGAAGCTGGAGAATGACAGAAGGTTGTAGCGTTCTGCAGGTAGAAGCCTGTGTACTAGTATAAGACTACTCTAGCACAAAAATATTGTAAAAAGAAGTTTATTATTAAAAGAAGATAGAGACGAATTGCAGTAGGTGTTTTTCACCCACATTGGGTTTCCACGTTACATCGTGGTGTTCATGTGTGCTTCTTCTGTGTGATGATCTGTTCTATTTTACTACACCTGTTTACTGTTCATATGGTTAATGAGGTTCTGATGCACTAATTAAAGATCAACATTTAATGGATTAACTGAATCATAAGTTTACTGGATATACGCTAGTTGCATTAGACACAATTACGTGTAAACGTGGGTTTCCATAATTGAAGTAGCATATATATATATATATATATATATATATATATGAAAATGAAAAATGTTTGATTTGATAATACTGATTCACCCCCCGCCCCTCTCAGGATTATTTCCAACACTCCACATAACCTTACCTGCCAATATTTACGTTGTGACTTTACCCAGAGGGTTGTTGATGCTAGAAATGACCTACCCTCTCTTCTTCTTCTCCAGATTAAACTCCTTCTCCATGACCCCGACGATCGCCAAATCATCATTCTTTCCCTTCGAGATGTTTGTTGGGTCCTCCCCTTTCAAAGGTAGATGGGTAATTCTGTGAAGAAAATGGTTTGTGATGGGGATGGGGTCCTACAACCACAAGCACCCATCGTGCACCAGGCTGAGCAATTAACTTATGACAAAAATTGTCACTGGGGGGGCGATGGTAATGTGACACCCACAGAAGGTTCAGGAACCCTGATTTCTCAACTCCTCTTAGCCATTTACATGGCTCCAATTCTATGATTTCGACCGATGCATTTTTGTTCTAGAGCATGAGTTGTGCAGTCACGAGATGCTGGAACTTCTCATGGTCCGCGAGATCCCAATCCTCAAACATCAACACAGGCACTCATCCCAAGTATGCTCCTTCAAAAATAAGTCATCAGGGAGTAGTGGAGTCTGCAGAGAGCGTTTTCTCTCATCTATATCTTTTGGTACCTTTGCTTTACCCTTCCACGGAGGAACGTATGCAGGCAGCCTGGTAAGAGGGTCTGCACCCTATGTCTCAACCTCCATTTCTACGTCATTGTCCTCTACTAGGATTTCTTTGAATTTTTCCTCCTCATCAGTGTCCAAATTGATAGCCCTCCCCTTTTCTTCCATGGTAAGCCCAGTCCTCAGTAGATTTCTAGGTGATACGCACACTAGTACCTTGGTTTGCTTATCTTTCTTGGGTCTCGGCGTGCGTGGAAATTCAGGGATTTCTATGATTATCCCAACACTTTTTGGGGCTTGCATTTCCATAATGGCCTGCAAGGTTTCCTCGGTCGTCGTTACTTCGGTATCCATGGCTTCTTCAGGTTCTTCCATAGTGCGATCCCACAAGTCTCTCAACGTCTTGGGTAATTTCTCAAGTAAAGGATTCACCTTCAGAAGATCAAACAAGTCTAGGTTCATGAGTGTCTGTGCACGCAACAACTCAGTCCTCAAATTTTCAAGTGTTGTTTGCTGGAAAAATATAATTTATAGCATGTTTTGAATTTTAATTCGACTATTCCCCCCACATTCGGTCCATTAATGCTCGATTGGTGGCAAATTTTCAAGAATCTAGCTCGTAAAGTTCACCTTAAATGGCTGCTGCCTACTCCAATTAGTCTCAAACCAAGCATCACATCGTGAATAGTGACTATAACAATCACTTTCCAGCTGACCCATGTGGCATCGTTGCTACCCTTGCACTATTGTGGAGACTAGGACACTTCGCTACTGCGCATAGTCTTAGCATCGCGCAGCTCCCAGGCATATTAGTTTATAGTCCCGCGCCTCCTTGTAACTACCTGGAGCACTAAGACTATGCTTCTGTCAGCTAGTCAGATGGCCAAGCCCCCTGTGTATGTCTTCAAATGACTTCCACTGACTTTTCCTGGGAAGAGTTCTCCATTTAACTTTACCAATTGCACTGCGCCACCATATGTGATCTCCTTAATAACATATAGTCCCAGACAATGCATTTTGAGCTTCCTTGGGAATTTATCAAACTTAATATCATACAACAACACCAAATCATTCACCTTGATGGTGTGCAACTTAATATGTCAATCGTGCCAATCCATTTCATGCTCATTTTGGACCTGCTGGTGAAAACTAGCCAAAAATCTTTCTTCCTCCAGCTCCTCCAACTACACGAGCCTCTCCTCCAGCGCTTTGCAATCTATCATACTTGTGAGCACTACTATCCACAAACTAACCATGATGTATTCCATAGGAATTATAGCTTCCATTCCATAGAAAATCCTAAAAGGTGTCTCTCCCATCAATTTCTTGCATGTCATCCTATAAGCCCATAATACTGCAGGTACGCGCAGGTCCCAATCACTTCGCTACACATTGCATACCTTGGTGAACACTTATGTGCGTAGAATATTTTGTATGATTTCTCTTCCTGTATAATGCGTTCCAAACATTAAGGGCCATCTGCAAGCTCTGCCCCCCACCACATGTTTATTGACCAAGTCTTTTAGTGTGGTGTACATGTGCATCCACGTAGGTTGCGGATATTTTCCATAGGCTTGCATCCTCCTAGACAGATGCGCAAGAAAATCATTCTATCCATCATACTTGTATTCCAGTCACACCCTAGTCTTCCCAAATCATGTGCGCATCATTCCCCTACACTCTCCCTAGTAGTCAAAGATCCCTTTGTGTTTACCCCATCATCTCGTAGGCGTACCGTGTAGTACCTAGTCAAGGGCCTGGAATCATTGTTTTTTCGGTACCTCCCTTTCAAATTTATTCAAGAAGGTATCTACCTCACCTAGATCATCATAAGTAGGCAGGTATCTTACTTCTGTCGATGCGCAGCATAGAGATCTTGTCATCATATTACAATTCAGTGTAGTTACCTCATGTAACCGATTCTTCCATCGCTCTCTTTCCTCATCCAAATCTGAAGTACACGACACTTCGTGCTCCCATCCAATCCTCCCAACTATGGTGTGATTCACCTAGTTTTGGTTTCGTGTCATTATCTTATAGATTCAGTCCAAATCATCATCACTTTCATAGTTGTGCATCGGTTCCGTATAGCGTGATCTTTCAGTAGGGTCCAAGGGTATAATTATGCGTAGCGACTTCTTTTCCAAAACCATTTTTTCCTATTTCAGATTCATCACCACATTCATGTCAGTGGTTCAATAAATTCCTAGGAGCGCAGGGTAGGGATTGCTATCATCAACATATCTATCACTTCAAAGTTTGCGAGCATTCTCACTACCTCAATATCAACAGCTATTCCCTGCAATCGCCCCATGGGTATTATTTTCTGTTGGTTCGTCGTCCTTAGCTGAATTGGAGACCACTGCAGTGTAGGTCACCCCATTCACTTCCATGTCCATTTCGGAAGAACATTCACATCTGATCCTAAATCCAGGATGATTTGATCCATCTCATATTCTCCGATTTGCACGGTTAGTCTCATCTCTCTTCCTGTTCTTGTCTTATGCTTTCTGATCTTCGTGACTGTATGCGGTTCTCCAACACATATGTTAATGATTTCCTATAACCCTTTCACCATGTTACTATCACACAGTAGCTTCATACATGTTTCTAGAAATGTTGTGAGCATATATGGGTCCATCTCCAACTCTAGTTTATCTTTGCTTCTTGAAGTGGAGGCATCAACAAAGCTCTTCTTAGCTTCCATGAAGGTTTCCTAAGTGAAATCCAAATCAAACTCTGCTTCTTTCATCGGATCTTTGTGAACCCAAGTACTATTTTTGGGTTGTTTTCCTTTGTCATCTCCCATCTTGATTCCACTTCAGAGCACGATGTTCACATTTGGATCTTCCTTGCGCCACTCAGACCTCATCATTTGTAGGTTGATTCGAGGGAGGGAGTGGCACTCCTTTGTTGTGTATCCTAGCTATTAGTGTAGGAAAAACTTCTGTATCATGATCAAACAAGCTTCAATACAAACACAACAGGTCCATTGGATTCTTGCAACCACTGGAATAATTTCCTGGCCCTCCATAATTGTAGCATATTAACTGTCTGCGACCTCTTGCATGTCCTCCTCCACCTCGGCCTTGTCTGCACCCTTGAAATCCTCTTCACGCCATTCCTACATTTTGGTCAAGGGGCCATGTTCTAGCCTGAATTTTGTAGGTGGGAGTTCTATCCATTGTTAACTCATAGCTTCTACAAGTGCGCTCATCGTGTCTCACTGACCTACAAAATTTGCTGAACAACTGTTGCGAATTTTTCGTATACTTCTGTAACAAGAAAGAATTTTCCATGCCATGTTTTCCTACTATTTGACAAAGCACACACTACAAAGCAGGTGTTGGGCTAGGTCTTACTTTTGCTTTGGGTCTTAAGGGCACCGGTCCTCCTCCTGTGAGGTAATTTGTGAAAAACAGGCAGTGGTTCTTATCATGACCCTGGCCTTGGGATTTTACAGACCATACCTCTTGGCACAATTCTGGTCGAGTTGTCCTATCCTGTTCCAGACTCTACATCTCAAGCCATAAATTCTTCAATTGTACATGGATCTATTGAACTCCTAATTTAGGATCCTGCATCAGGGTCTCATGTAGCCTCATAGCAATATCTAAGGCCTCTACCTGAGTCATTATCTTTTACTGCGATAGGGCGCTCCTTAAATGTGGCATTAGCAAATCTATAAACCACTCGTAATGCTATCCATGTATTGGGCATGGAGTTCCCCCCAAGGCATGTTTTGGGGCTTAAAGCCCATGTTTTGACCGAATATTGTTGTAAATCTCCATGAATTGCGGGTGTGGAGTGCGAAGTCATAATAAAGTCACAGGGTTGTCCACCCTAGTTTTGTAATGTAATGTTGGCTGGATAGAACTACCCATGGTCCGTGGACCATGGGATTGTATAAATAGGGTAAGGCTCTAAGTGTATAATATAACCAAGGGAGAATAGAAGATGAGAAGTCTAAGTGATTGGATCACAATGTGAACTATGTCTTTGGGTTGTAGAGTAGGAGAAGGCTCTGTAGTTGAGTGCGTAGAGGCCTAGTAGTTTGCATCTAAGTGTGCAGACCCCTACAGCTGAGTGCGCAGGACAAATCGAGTCTGTAACCATGGAAAGAATTAATAAAAAGAGGTTTGGTTATAATTTTGTGTATTTGTTCTTGGGTTAATACATGATTGATATAACTTGCAAATATACTGTTTATTTATTGTGCGCACTTGTATAAACGTTTTATGTTGTTAAGTATAACTCAAAACACTCAAGTAGGCAAAGATAATTAAATAACATTGAAATATAAGCAAGGTCCTGGGTAATAGTGAAAAATGTGGCAGAGCCCCACAATAGGGCTGCATGAACGTAGTGTATTATGTCAGGAGGAACGGGAAGGTGCACAAAGAAACCTACGTGAAAGGAGAAACCACAGACCAGTTGAACTCGTCAGACATCTTTAGGGTGTAGAAACCTCGTTGTAGCACCCTCCTATACTACTTCGGTTGGGACCTCAGTCTGCGCTCCCCAGACTGTTGCCAAAAGGGCCAATATACTGGATTTGTTTGGCTAACTAATTCTGAACTTGGGTCAAGTCCCAACAAGCCAACAAATGGCTCTATTGCCATGATCAGGATTTGCATAGAGATGTCTAATGTCGTATCACTAGAATCTGACACAGAAAGGAATTGAAGAATGGTTGGAAAGAAATATTTTGTTATGAAACTAGCTGAAAAAAAGATAGAAAAGATAGATCAACACCTTAGAAATAAGCCTCTTCGAGGGGGCAACCTCCTTTACATTACACAAATGAACAATTCTTTGATGATACAAATGAAAAGACATCCTTTCTATATATAGAAGTCTAAGGGGTCATAATCTAATCAGAGCCGACACAACAATAATAATGTAAAGGCACAATAATAATAATAGTGGGCTTCTATGGGGCACAATAATAACAATATGGGGACTACATGGGTACAAAAATATCATAAGGGGGTTGTACTGATAACAATAATTGGTTACACTAGTAGTATAGGGGCCAAACATGCCCCTCTCCTTCAAAAAGTGTTGTCGTCAATGCTTGAGTAGTTCTTGATGCTCCTGTATAAAATTCTTATCCTCGCATGTGGAATCTTCAGCAGCTAAGTTCTTCCACTTGATAAGATACTCTGAAATTGATGGATTTCATAGCTATCGGGTTTTGGCAATATTGTTTGAACTGGGATCTTCTACAACTTTTGAATGGGTGGCCACTCTTCTTCATCCTTCTTCCATTCATACCTTGTTTTGTTTGTCCAATATAGTTGTATAATAGAAATGGTGCACACAAATGCTTCCATATCCTCATCCTTTCTTAAGAGTGCATCTACCACAACATTTTGCTTCACCTTTTTGTAGATGATTTCAAAGTCATAACCCAACATATTTGTGACCCATTTTTGTTTCTCTTCAGAGGATAACCTTTCTTTCGAAAAGTATTTAATACTATCATGATCTGTTTTTACCTTGAAGTGTCTTCCCATTACGTAAGGTCACCATTTCTCAAGTGCGTGTAGTATTACCAACATTTCTTTCTCATAAATAGCTTTCTTGAGGGACATTTGTTTGTATGTATGTAACTATAAAAATACCCAATCACCTACACCAAAACTTCTTTCATTGCAATGTTGATCTGCTTGTTGTTTCATTGAATTGTACACCAAAGTGGCATTATCCTTTAAAAGTTGGAGAACTTGTTGTTGATGCTTGATGTGATCTTTCACTGCTTTAATCTTTTTGTTCTTGATATTTCCTTCCATATTGAGAGTTTTAGGAGTGGTAATTTCTTCCAGTGCATTACAACATATGGTCGGATTCATTTCTTGATGCTCTATGTTAATTTTCACTTCTTGAAAATTTATTTTCTTGATATGTCCTTCTATCTTGATAGTTTGAGGAGTGGTAATTCTGGCCATTGCATTAAAAGATATGGTTGGATTCATTTCTTCTTTCTTGATGTGGTCTTTCACTTGTTGAACCTTTTTCTTCTTGATATGTCCTTCTATCCTAAGAGTGTGAGGAGTAGTAATTATTTCTAATGCTTTACAAGATATGGTCATATTCATTTCTTCTTTCTCTGGGGTTGGTTCTTGGTGTATATACTCTTCTTTTGAAGTTTCTTTATCTTTTTCTTCCTCCTTTCCACAATCAATGTAAAATAATTTCTTCTCAACACACTTATGACCTTTAATGTATTTGTTATCATAATTGTAACAAAGCCCTTTTTCTCTTCTTTCTTCCAATTGTTGTGGTGTAACCCTTGTGGGTTGTGGAAGGCTAGGAGAAACAACACTTCCATCTTTATATTTGTGAGGGGTAGACTTTCTTGTTGCCCTAATTTTGCTTTCCACTTTGTAACAAAGCCCTTTTGCTATTTTTTCTTCCAATTTTTGTGGTGTTTCTCTAAAGAAGGTGTTTCTCTTTGTATCCTCATAGTGTGCTATAATTTCCTCCATGAAAATTGACCACATAACAAGTGCTTTACAATAGAAAACCCCTTTATACGATAAAAATTGATCTTGTTCTAAATATGAAGATGAAATACATACCTTTTTTAACAGTAGTACACCATGTAGATCAAAATATTTCTCCATCTGTAGTATCCAATTCACCGGATCCTTGTCATCAAACTTCCTCATCTCAATTTTTCTTGATTTTAGGAGGTCGATCTTGAAACCACTGTAACTCTATAATTTCAGTTCTCCAAGTTCTGAAATTTCTTCATGCAGTAGCTCTCTTAGTTCTACTTCTAACCCCACAAGTCTGATCAGAATTTGATTATCTAAGAAAGAGTTATGCCAAATCTCCCTTGGTGACCTGATTATAGACTATTTCAGTAGAGCAAACTTGTACAATGTGTCATGTCTCACCATTTCGACCTTAGTACCTAAAACTAATATATAGAATAATAAATACATTTCTCTTTCTAAAACTTTGTACTAAATTTCAATCTGATGCTTAGAAAAAAAATTATGATGATTTTCCCCCGGTCACCTATCTGGAATGTAATTCAGGAGTCTGCACAATCTTTAAGTTGCTCAGATCATATCTATGAAAATATAGCCTGACAAGATCTAAAATTCGGTTCTAACGTTTAGACTGATTTCTTCTCAAATAACCTTTTTTTTTCACTTCTGAAATGTCGTAGAGAAAAAGTTATATTGAAAATTCCATGATGACCTATTTTAGATGAAATTTTGGAGCTTGCAAAAACCCTAACTTCCTCAAATCACATATCCGAAAATATAGCGAGACAATATTTGAAATTCAGACTCGAGGGTTAGCACGATTTCGTCTCAAGTGGGTTTTTTTGGTAGGTTCTGAAACATCGCAGAAAAAATTATAGTGAAAATGTCAGGATGGCTTTTTTGGAGCAGCGAAACCCTAGGATCCGAAGCTCTGATACCAAATGTTATGAAACCAGCTCACGAAAAGATAGACAAGATAGATCAATGCCTTAGAAACAAGCCTCTTCAAGGGGGTAACCTCCTCTACATTACACAAATGAACAATTCTTGGATGATACAAATGACAAGACCTCCTTTCTATATATAGGAGTCTAAGGAGTCATAATATAATCAAAGCCAGCATAACAATAATAATATAAGGGCACAATAATAACAATAGTGGGCTTCTATGGGGCACAATAATAACAATTGGGGGACTACATGTGTACAACAATATAATAAGGAGGTTGTACCAATAACAATAAGGGGTTACACTAGTAGTATAGGGGCCTAACATGTTCACGAGTTCATGGTGCAGGAAAACAGAAATCCATGATTATGAAAGGAATAATGGTTATATTGCTACTTATATATAGAAATCCACGAAACTTTTCTTTGCATCCTTCCCTATTAAGTTGTACAAGTTGGTCATGAGGCTACCAAATAGCCAAAGAAGGTGTAAACTCGACAAACCTATTATGTGGACTCCAGATTTGGTGCACAGGCTGGAAGCATCGAAAGATAGGATGACACACACTGTCGATCAATAGTTGGATCGAATCATAGGAGGGCTCATCACCGAATTCATGTTTGATACTTCAATCAGCTATAATAAGGAAGAATGACGCTTCCTAAAGGGACTGCGAGGTAAGTACATTAAATATTTGAACACTTGGATTAAAATGCTACTGTGTGAAAAATGGGTTATCCGAATAAATTGATGTTTGGGGCTATGCGGAGTGGGAGGATATACATAAACAAAGGTAGCACAGAACTAGAAACTAGCCCCTTGATTTCACCTTCGTGCGAAGGTGAGGAAGAACTCATGAAGGTTTCACCAAGAAGTGTGATCAATATGATAAAGCAAAGGATTATGTGCATACCACCCTGCCCACATCACCACCAGTTTCACCATCTTCACCCTGGACCTTACCCATACCACCTTTGCAACCACTACGAAGTAGTATGATCAACGTGATAAAGCTACCAGTGTTCGATGGAGTAGGGAATGAAGATTCAGACCAATTCTGCTTCATGGTAAAAGTGGTAGGAGAAGCACAGGTGTCACGGACGACAATATAAAGAAGTGAACGTTGGTCAGTGCTCTGCAGGATCGTTTGTTGATCTGGTACATTAAACATTCCAATGACAATCCGAATGTAGGGATAGCGCATATCCAAGCTATGCTAAGAAAGGAATTTAGTAGACCAAAATCAGAGGCACAATCGATCACTGGATTCAAGGAAATCACAATGTTGCCAGGTGAAACCTCGTGGGAGCTGGATCAAAGATTGAAGTGCACAATTTGTGAAGGGAACATGAAACTAACTTATGGGAAACATCACAAATGGTTTTTAGCAACATTAACACCATATTTATGAATCGTGTTGTCGTAATAGAGGCTAACAACTCAGGCTGAAGCTTTGGAGGTCACAATAAGATTGGACGAGACTACGATACATGATCCAAACTTGGGAGTCCAATACATTCACATGCAGTTAAAAACTTGTGCCTTGAGATGCATAGTTTGAAACAAGATAGGACAGCTCATTCGAAAGTGAAAAACGAGGTATGGTGCGTAAAGTGCAAGGGCGAGTGGCACGACAAGGACCACTGCCTCGTGTTCGTGAATTACCTCGCGGGAGGAGGATCAATGCCATTGAGGCTGAAGGAACAAGTAGGCCAAGTGCGGTGCCTGCATTGTGGTGTGCAATTTGTTAGATAGGAGGGAAGCATTCTACAGATAACTGCCATCTATTACATAAATACATAAACTTCCCAGTAGTTGTTCTGTAATTTCTGTACATCAGTGGGACATGATGAGTGCACTTGTAGACGTTATGAAATGATGATGGATCAGACTCCAAACTATAGAGTTTAGGCCAAAACATGGTCCATTGATCAAAACATAAGAATGGTGTGCACTAGATTTCAGCGGTGCGAATGAGGCTTGGGAGGAATGGGACCAGGAAGAGGTCGCGACCAACTGATATGTTACAATTGCAGAGGGCCAAGACATTATTCTTGCAACTGTATAAATCCAATGCAACCATCGTGATTGTATTGTACATTGTTTGATCATGAGATAGAGGACTGTCTGACATTGATAGGAAGGTTGTGCGATAAAGGAGAACTCTAGTCTTTCTTGACTTAGAACCTGCAAATGATGAGGTCTAAGCCACGCGAGGAAGAACATAATGTAAATATCACGCTCCAAAGTAGTGTTATGACAGGGGATGACAAGGGAAAAAATCCCAAAGAAAGTACCTATGTTCGCAATGCTCCAATGAAGGAACCTAAATTTGATTTGGAGTGTGCTAAAGAGACATTCATGGAAGCTAAGAGGAGATTCCCGGATGCCTCAATTTCAGGAAGTAAAGATAGACTAGAACTGGAATTAGACCCATCGATGCTCACTACATTCTTAGAAACATGCATGAAGCTACTGTGTGATAGCAAGGTTGTTAAGGGGCTGCAAGAACTCATAACTAGATGTGTTGGGACTGTGCTAGGAGAACCACACATAGTCTAGAAGATCAGGAAGCACACGACACGAACAGGAAGGGAGATGAGATTGATCCCGCAGATCGGGGAATATAATATGGATCAAGTGATTCTGGATCTAGGATTGGATGCGAATGTCCTGCCACAGTAGACATGAGAGTGCATGGGAAGTCCTACATTGCAATGGTCTCCTATCCAACTATGAATGGAAAACCAGCAGGAGATCCTACCTATGGGGAGATTGTAGGGAATCACAATAGATATCAAAGGAGTGAGCATGCTAGCAGATTTCGAAGTGATAGAGATTATTGATTACAACACTCCCTATCTCACATTACTAGGAATAGATTGGGTCACTGACATGATTGGAGTGATAAATCTAAAGAAGCGCAAGATGATTTTTGAGAAAAATTCACTACGCGTAGTGGTACGTTTTGACTCGGTAGAAGGATCCCGCTACACGGAACCAGTGCACGACAACGAAAGCAATGGAAATCTAGATTACATCTACAAGATAACCATGTGGGAGCAATATTGGGTAAATCCCATTATGGATGGCTGAATATGTTGGGAACGCGAAAGCACCTTCACATCAGATTTTGATGAAGAAATAGAACGATGGCAGAACTGGTTATATGAGGTAACCACGGTCAACTCTAAACTGATGACAAGGTTGCTACGTTGCATAGCAACAGAGGTAAGGGATCTACCTACGTATGATGGTTCAGGTGAAATTGAGGATTTCCTAAACAAATTTGAAAAAGAAGTGTCAAAACAACAACGTTTCAATGCTCTAAAATGGGTATTATGTGCTACACCTACAAGGTGGTGGGGTACACACTAGCAGAGTTTTGAGGAATGTAGAAGGATTTGGGAAGCCTTAGATGCAGAAAAAATCCATCTATGATAGACGAAATGGCCTGTGTACCCACCTTTCACGATGGATACATGAATTTTTTGCGCGACCTGCATGAAGACACACTATCCTCATGGTAGGAACCACTATCAGTAAGCAGCAGTAGGTAAAACAATGGTGCGAACGACCCCTCCATGTGGGACTAGGAAGTATGGTAAGACCAATAGTGTAGAAGCATATTCATGCAGAACCTATTGACAAAGTACCCGAAGCACTGAACACAGCCCACAAGGTGAAACAGGCTGACTAGCACTTACCCATACCAGTGGTTCTCTAGGCATATAGGACCGTGTACAAAACTTTGACTATGCAGGAATTGCCAAGGCTAGAGTATGAAGCAACAGAAGTAAGCCCTATAATACTTGGAGAACTTAGGTCACACATGATCACACTGATAGATGCGATGGCCCGTGAAAACTTGGAATTAGAAATCCAACAGGGAAATTTTAGGCTCCAAGAACTTAAAAAATAAAGGGTGTAATTAAGGAGGAAAAGTGCTTGGTAGAAGCGAGGATTAGGAAGCTCGAAGACAAGATAAGGGACAAGTTCCTTGATAAGAAGACCATGGTAATAAAATAGGGTGTGCACAATCATGCTGACAAGCTTGAGAACTATCGCCACGAATTGATCAGTCTGATGCCTTGGCTTGGACCACATATTATTAAGAGAATTAACTAGGCTGATGCACTATAGAGGATAAGTTGTGCAACGCCACCAGTAATGGTAAAAGGTATGTGTTTCCCACAAGGAATGTTGGATGATTGGCGGAAACCACACGTAGGTGGCGCGGCCACCTAACAAGCGAAGGAAGGAACATTCATAGTGCTCCAAGAAATTGAAAGGAAGCGTGGGACCATAAACTAATCTACCCAGAAGTTGCGCGAGGTTGGAGCTATGCGTAGAATAAGAAAGTCACTAGGTTTGTGATCGCACACGGGGGGCTGTGTTGCCACGTGGGTTGGTCAAAAAGTGACCACTAAAGTCATTATTCATGATGGGATGCTTGACTTGAGGCAAAATGGAGTGGACAGCAGGCATCTAAGATGCGATTTATGGGTGAGATTTGTGAAAATTTGCCGCCAAGAAAGAATTAATGAACTGGAATTGGGGGGAATGATCAAATTTGAATTCAAAAAACTGTATAAAATACAAAGGGCCACCCAGCAAACAGTACTTGGTCATTTGCAAATTGAGTGATTGAGCATTGCCCTGAATGTTGTGAGACGAGTGTTGATTGAGCCCCTAAGTTTGCGAGTGCTAGATTTCCAGAGGAGTACGATGGCAATTGCTCATGATGCTATGGACATAACAAAAATGACTACCAAGGAAGTCGCGTAGACCCTAACTATGGGGGATGTTCTAGAAGGTGCCAGGATTATGGCAGAAATACTGAAATCAGTGTGCACGCCAAAACCCAAGAAGGACAAACAAGAAATGGTCCCCGCATGTGTGTCCTTGCGGAACCCGCTGTGCACCAAAGTATCAATGGAGGAGAACGGGAAAGTCGTCACCATAGAAATGGATGAAGAATCTGGAGGATCTTATCATCACGGACGATGAGGATGAAGGCATGGAGGTGGATACTTAGCTTGTGCACTCTGCAACAAAATTTCTTGCCTATGTCCCCCTGCGAAAAGGGAAGGTGAAAGTGCCCAAGGACCTCGACAAGACCAAGAACTCACTCCAGAACCTGCTCCTCCCAAATAACATTATGTTTGAGGGTACGCACCTGGGACATGTGCCAAGCCTAAAATTTGATGATTGTGACCTCGTTGACCATGAGAAGTTCCCTCACCTGGACATAAGGAACCTTATGACGCCCAAGAAGAACACTGCGGTAAGGGTTATAGAGATAGAGTCACAGAAGTGGCTGTGCGGAGTGGAGAATGCTGGACTACTAAATTTTCTTTGGGTGCCGCACTTCCACCACGCCCCAATCACCATTTTCATCATTGGGAAGTTGCTCTGCCTGGTGCAGTATGGGTGTTTGTGGCTGGAGGAGCCCTTCCCCATCATAGCTGACCTAATTCATCACATCTCCCGACTTCCATGCAAAGGAGAGGACCCCACAGACATATCGGAAGTGAAGGGCAATGACTTGGCCATCGTAAAATCCTTGAAGAAAAAGTACAAGCTACAAAAGAAAAAAGGGGCTATGCCATCTCCAGCATCAAGGAAAATCCATGCACATAGTGACCCAAATCCTAGCAAGAAAGGTCATGCGCAAGTGCCGCGCAGATGAAGTCCCCATGCTGGTGGTAGCACTAGTTGAATAGTGCATGGAAATGGTGTAGTTTAACTAGTCTGAGTTCCTCTGCAAGGAATTTCTAGAAAATTGTTGTGAAGCCCAGGAACAAGGCAAAACATTCCACTATGCATGGTTGTTGTTGTCCATAGTGCTCACGTGATCCAAAATGGATTTTGGATAGACTCCCAAGTCTAGTGCTCCTCATATAGGAAAAATGAAAGTCCAAGGAAGTTCCTGGAAATAGACCCATTGCAAAGATATTTTCCTTCTGAATCTACTACAACTTGAATGGGCTAAAGTGGACTTAGGATACAGAAGTTATCACATGCAGAAGATGGCCAGTTCCTTTGGAGAAAGAGGCAAAAACCCAAAAAAATGGCCAAGTGATACCACGATCGCTGATATTGGCGTGAGTGGATCGCGTCAATGTAGGCCACGCCATATGGCTTTCCCTGGGTCAACACATCAATGCAACTTGCGATGAAAATAGACTGAAAAGGCTTTTGTAAATTCTAATCTATAATATCTCAAGTCCATCTAAAAGTCATTTCACGGAATTTTGCAACATTTTATTACATTTTTGAAATATAATGGAAATCACGAAGTAGGTAGGATTTTGGGTGGTCCATGGGCGGTAAATGGTTTTGACCAAGCTCTACCCAAGCCCATACATTGGCTGCCATGTGTCTAGGCTAAGGAGAGAGAAAACCACCATCATCGAGTAGTTAACCTCTGTATAAAAGAGTTGTCCGAAATGCACCACAACCGTTGGATCTGGATCTCCCAGATGAATGTTGAAGATGCAATGGCGATATAAAGACATATCTAAAAGGAATTATAACGTGGAATTAAGGAATTTTAAAGTCTGATAAATAGAGTTTTGGTGATTTTTCCCGTGTTTTACAACATTTCTTTGTGTAAACAGGGAACGCCTATTTCTGGGGGATTTCAAGTGTCGATGCACTCTTCCATTGTAGAATAGGTGGCCACCTCCCCTAAAGGCATTAGAAATGATTATTCAACTCTTAGAGAGAGGATTTGAGCAGACCAAAGAAAGAAGCCAGAGAGTCTGAGAGGGAAAATCAACCGACAACAACGATTTGGCTTAAAAAGCCACAGAACGACAGAGACAAGGGTTGTTGAAGGTTGTTGAAGGTTGTTTGGGGTTCTTACTAAAAGCGATGCCAAATTAGGAAGCTAAGGTGAAAAATAACAGAAAGAGGCAACGCAGAAGGAAAAAGAACAACCAAGGGAGTCACTTGGATGTCATGTGAAAAGCCAATAGAGTTGTAAACTGATATAGAGGGCCAATGAAGCTAGAGCCAAAGAGCCAAAGTCAAAGCTAAAGCCGAAGAGTCAGAGTCATAGCTAAGAGCTAGAACCAAGAGCCAAGAGCCAGAGCCAAGAGCCAAAGCTTCAAGAGCCAGGGAATGACATGGTGTCTAAATGCACTGTTTCTATGTAAAATAGTAGGAGTTGAGCCAGGAGCTTGTAAAAGGACCTTCCATGATCCTAGAGAGCCTAGTCAAGTTGACTAGAGCTAAAGGAGACGTAACCCAAGAGTTTTGGGTGAACTCCAAATTAAATTGCTGCCTTATGTTCTTGTTTGACTGCTGCATTATTTACTATATATATATATATATAAGTTTTAGCACATTAATTTCCAACACTTGAATAGTTTAAAACAAATACCAGCATACACCTTAATATCAAGCACTTATTAATTCCATATTGGTTAATCAATAAGACTTGGGAATATTTAAATATTTGGAAGTGGGAGAGTTTATTGTAAGTTAGACAGGAAGCCTAAGTGCCCCATTTTTAGATTAGGTGGTATGAAGGCCTAAGTTTGATTAAACCTACCTTCAAATAAGGTTATATCAGAATTCTTGATTGACAAAGCAAAGACTACTTGTCTGAAAGGTGTTTGAACAATAAGAGGTAGATTCTATGCTTAATTTGTAAACTCACTATTTTTTGAGTTTGTAGAGGTAAAGGGAAAGTAGTTGCTAGCTTAGTCCAGGAAGGACAAATAGGAAGAAGGGTTGAAGGTATTCTTCTATCACATGGACCTCAAGGAAGTCCTTAAAGCATAAGAGGTTTGTTGCAAAATGTTGTTGAAATAAGCTCTTTATTAATCTTGTTTGAAGTTCTTTGTTCATTGGCATCATGAAAGCTTCTTTAAGTGTATCCTCAAATTCTTCCTTCTTCATCACAAGACTCTTTGATGGAGAATTGAAGCAGGACTTGTTCATCATGATGGACAAGGTGAGAGAAATGTATGAGGATGGAAGAAAGAGCAGCATACTTAGAGAGCACTTGAATTCCATGAAGGAAGAGAAGCAGTTGCTTTCTGGTAAACTGCAGGAAATGGAGAGGCAACTTCATATTGCAAATATGAACCTGAAGAGGATGCATGAGTTGGAGTCACAGCTCTTTGTTGCCCGAGAAGCCTTGGTTAAGTATTAGCTTAAGGAAGAGGTAAACCATTGCAGTTTGTCTTCAAATTCTTCTAAGAATTCTTATATTGGTTCTTTTGAAAAACATACTAGAGGCATAGGTTCCAAGATAATGTCCATGATGGGCTATGAAGGAAAGGGCTTTGGAAAGGATGCACAAGGTATTGTTGAACCAATAATGGTTGAAAAAAGACCTAAGTATTTGGGTCTTGGCTATGGACAATCTTCTGGAGAGAGTTCCAAAGCTGCCATGAAGGCCATTGAAACAACTCCAAGAAGTGGTTGCATTGCAAAGTGTGAAGGTTGTATTCAAGAGGAATGAAATGGCTTGAAACATCACTTTCATGATGCAGGTGTTCAGAAGAACACACTTGAACCAGAGAGTTGTGTAAACTCTAATAGCCTTGAAGATATTGATGGTGTTCCAAAGGGAGCCACTTCTTCATTTGCTTCACCACCTCATGAAGTCAATAAAGGTGAAAGATGTAGGTACAAGTATGGTTCTAATCATATTCATTTTGATTTTGCAAAGCATGGTAAATTTCCACATAAGCATGGGAAAATAACTGCATGTTCCTTTTGTGCTTTGGATAACCATCATGTTTCTAGATGTTGGAAGAGAATGGCCACATAGAAGAAACTTTTGAAGGAAGAGAAGCAAAGAGCCAAAGGTCCATTAGACAAAGCAAATCATGCTATCAAGAGGATGCACATGTGTTGCACTTACTACCATAAGCAAGGGCATCTTGCTGAAAGGTGTTGGACTCTAAATCCAACAATGCTTCCACAAAAGCTGAAGAAAGTGGAAAGGGAAGATGGCAGAAAGGGAAATGAAGTTTCCATGCATGATGTGCTTCAGAATGATTCACATGTTGATGCTAATATGCAGACAAGGGAAAGACCTTTGAACTGGATTGGTAAGAAATGGTTAGAGTTCTTTTCCAATTAAGGATTGCATGTCTATTGATGCATCTATTTTCAGTTCTTGTTGATGAGATGCAAGTTGCAGGTTTCTACCAAGATGGTAAATGGAAAAGATTGAGTGGGAGTTTGTTGCTGTAACATTATATTTCATTTTAGCTTCAAAATTACAGTGTGCATAAGTGAAAGTTGAAGGATGAAATGCATAAATAAGCATGATGTGTATGAACACATGGATGTTGATGTTTTCCTTGTTTTGAACATTTATGTGTAAATAACTTGAAGGGTTGATTGATTTAAACATTCATGTAATGTTGACTTGAAAGTAGTTAACTTGGTCTCCCAGATGGAAATAGTGATGAAATGTTCATGTTTTGAAAAGAGTCCTAATGGTCCTTTTCTACATGGTTGACTTGAAGGGGAATTTGTTTTAAAGGCATGTTTTGTGGTCTTGTTGTTTAGTCCATCATTTGTATACAGATGTAAGACATGGAGGTGTTCACAAGAAGTGAAATATGTTTTTTTTGTTGTAGCAAGACTTTAGTCCATCCAGTTGTTGTCTACATGTCTGTTGTTGTTAACAGTTGTTGTTGATAGCTTCTCAAATAGGTACAAATGAAAGTTTTGTGGATCAGATGTACCTCACATTTGTTGAGCCACCTTGGATCAATGATCAAGGCAGACAAGCTCAAACTACATTCCATAACCATTTTAGATTGAGTTCTGCAGGAAGGCAAGGAGGAAGACAGTTCTTCCCAAGAAGGCCAACCCATCCAAGAAGGGAAGTGGTTAGAAACTTTGGTTCAGAGGCACTATGCAAAGGCAAGTGTAGGGAGGTTGGAAGAAGAGGGTGAGTCACTCTCATTTACTGTTCATATTAGTATATCAGCATTTTGGAGACCGAAAGTTATTTTAGTGGGAAGGCATGATCCAAAATGGATTTTGGATAGACTCCGAAGTTTAGTGGTCCTCATAGAGGAAAAATGAAAGTCCAAGGAATTTCCTAGAAATAGCCCCACTACAGAGATATTTTCCTTCTGATTCTACTGCAACTTGAATAGGCTACAATGGACTTAGGATGCAGAAGTTACCACATGTAGAAGATGCCCAGTTTCTTTGAAAAAAGAGGCAAAAATCCCTAAAAATGGAAAAATTACCCCTATAAGGGAAAATCGCATTACATGAGGCAAAGAGAAGGACATAAGGTTAGGAGGAAGGCACCTCGATCGGTGACCTTAGATGATCAGATTAGCGAGTCGGATTGGAGGCAGGCCATGTATACCCAAGGCAAGGTGCCAGGCTGATGCGATGGTGCGATTATCGAAATAAGTGGTTCAGAATTGGTGATGCCACGAGGTAGAGGCGGGACCCCGGGCAAAGCAATACCATGATCACCCATATCGGTGTCGGCAGATCGCATCGGTGTTGGCCACGCCACATGGCTTACCTCTGGTCCATGCGTTATTGTGACTTGCGATGAAAATGGACGTGAAAGGGTTTTGCAAATGCCAATCTATAATATCTCAAGTCCATCTAAAAGCCATTTTATGTGGTTTTGCAATGTCTTAATGCATTTTTGAAATAGAAAGGAAATCACGAAATAGGCAGGATTTAGAGCGAGTTGTGGGTGGTAAATAGATACATTGTTTGCCACATGTCTAGGCTAAGGAGAGAGAAAACCACCCTCATCAGGTGGTTATCCTCCGTACGAAAGAGTTGTCGGAAATGAACCACAGCCATCGGAACTAGATATCCCAAATCAATGGTGGAGATGCGATGGCAATATAAAGGCAGATCCAAAAGGAGTTATAAAGAAGAATTAAGGACTTTTGAAGTCCGAAAAATAGATATTTGGTGATTTTTCCTATGTTTTACATCGTTTCTCTGTGTAAATAGGGAACAACTATTTTTGGGGGGATTTCAAGCACCGATGCACTCTTCCATTGTAGAATAGGTGGCCACCTCCCCCAAAGGCATTAGCAATGATTATTTGATGCCGAGAGACGGGATTCGAACAAAGTAAAGCAGGAAGCCAAAGAGCTCGAGAGGGAAAATGAACTGAAAACACCAATTTGGCTTAGAAAGCCAGAAAATGGCATAGACAAGGGTTGTTGAAGGTTGTTGAAGGCTGTTGGGGGTTGTTGCTGAAAGTGAAGCCAAAGCAGGAAGCTAAGGCGAAAAAGAGAATAAAGAGGCAACACAAAAGCAAGAGGAACAACCAAGGGAGTAACTTGGAAGTCAAGTGAAAAGCCAAGAGAGCTATAAACTGATAGAGGGCCAAAGAAGC
Source organism: Pinus taeda (assembly GCA_000404065.3). Lineage (NCBI taxonomy): Eukaryota > Viridiplantae > Streptophyta > Pinopsida > Pinales > Pinaceae > Pinus > Pinus taeda. Next base: position 104,109 of record APFE030630342.1, on the reverse strand, counting down.
CACAACTAAAGAGCCAGAACCAGAGCAAGAGCCAAAGAGCCAGAGTGAGATCTAAGAGCCAGAACTAAGAGCTAAGAGCCAGAACCAAGAGCCAAGAGCCATAGCCAAGAGCCAGAGCTTCAAGAGCTAGGGAATGACATGGTGTCTGAACCCACTGTTTCTATGTAAAACAATAGGAGTTGAGCCAAGAGCTTGTAAAAGCACTTGCCATAATCCTAGAGAGCCTATTCAAGTTGACTAGAGCTCAAGGAGACATAGCCCAAGAGTTATGGGTGAACTCTCAATTAAATTTTTTGTCTTATGTGCTTGTTTTACTGCTGCATTATTTACTGTTGTATGTGTTTAGTCAATTTAGTGTTATCTAAATTGCTAGTATTAATTGTCAACCCGGGGCTTGTAAACTGATGAAGTGAGGGTGTACTATATGTACTTAAGTAACTTTCTTAGAGCTTTTGTTGTTTAGGGGTGTTGCTTATGATTAACTTATCTT
>APFE030630342.1:38860-100331 GCA_000404065.3 Pinus taeda | reverse complement strand
TATGATGATTTTCCCCAGGTCACCTATTTGGAATGTAATTCAGGAGTCTGCAAAAAGACCAACTTCCTCAGATCATATCTCCGCAAATATAGCACAAAAAGCTCTGAAAATTGGACCCAAGATTCAACAAGATGTCTTCTCAAATGGGTTTTTTTTTTATCTTCTAAAACGTCGCATAAAAAGAGTTTAGCAAAAATGCCACGATGACCTTGTTTGGAATGAAATTCAGGAGTCTACAAGAAGACCAACTTCCTTAGATCATATCTCTGCAAGTATAGCACGAACAGCTCTGAAATTTGGACCCGAGATTCAGTGCAATTTTTTCTCAAATGGGTTTTTTTTCTAGCTTCTGAAACGTTGCAGAAAAAAGTTGTAGCGAAAATGCCACGATGACCTGTTTGGAGCAGCGAAACCCTAGAATCCAAAGCTCTAATACCAAATGTTATAAAACCAGCTCAAGAAAAATATAGAAAAGATAGATCAACACCTTAGAATTCAGCCTCTTCGAGGGGGCAACCTCCTTTACATTACATAAATGAACAATTCTTGGTGATTCAAATGACCAAAACTCATTTCTAATATAGGAGCTAAGGAGTCAACAATATAACCCAGCCGACCTAACAATATAATATAAAGCCACAAAAATAACAATAGAGGGATTTTGTGGGGCACAGTAATAACAATATGGGGGCAATAGGGGCATAGAAATATTAATAAGGGGTACAACTACAATAGTAATTGGGTAATCACTAGTATTATAGGGACCCAACAGAAGTTACTTGTTTTTCTTTGGCTAATTTAATCCCATGGTAGAGGGCATAAGCTTCAACTTTGTATTTTTTCATGCATCCCAATCCCCATGAATACTCTATAAATTTAGCTTCCTTAGGGTCATATAGCACCCTCCCCCTCCTACCACCCCTAAGAATAAATAAGATTTTTAAAAATATGATTATCATTAAATTTAAAGAAAAATAAAAATATAATATAAGAATACAAAATAAAAATCTTTGATGGGGTGTTAATGGTAGATGATAAGGTGGTGGAAGGACATTGAGCCTTGGCTCAAAGTCACATTCCATCCCAACGGGCCTACAAATTTTATCATTCAAAACCTTCTCATTGATTGAGATGTCACCCAACTCATTTAATGTGCCACATTAACCTCGCTCATGCAAGTGCCACCCCATTATAAATCTAGTTGAAAATCAACATGGTAGAGGGGAAGTTGCATCGTGAGTGCCAATAAATTTCAGATTCAAAGGTTATGGATGGTTTTGTGGCCTAGATCCCAGATACCGGGAACATTGAGAGATGTAAGAATTGTTACTTATATATTGTTGATCTTTGTTGGCATGTCAAGTTACTTATCGAAAGGAAACTTGGAACAACCTCATCCATAAATTAGAGGAGCTAAAGTTGAAATGAGCTTGCCTCTAAGCCCATCACTGGCACCAGATTGCAAGGGCATCGACCACCCCATTGATTTGGACACATCCTTGTCTTCATGAATTACATGTTTCTCTTCATTACTATTATGTTTGCTCATATTTTTGTTATCTATGGTGCTTGTTTTGGAGGACAGTTTTTCCACTTATGGGACAATCATTTTCTTTTTTAAATAGATATTGTTAGAGATGCGCACATAGAATAAAAGGGCTATCCATCATTTTATTTTTGCATCAATTGGTTTTCCCTTCCATGGGGTAGAAAAACTCTCTATATGCTAAGCGTTCTCTTCATTAATTATTTTTTGAAGAGTGATAAACCAATAGTTATTTTGTTTTTGCTTTAGTTTGCCATGTGATAGGGTAGAGACAGTGAATAACTCTTAACTACTGTAAAGTCATGAATTATCTTTGATTTTTTTTACAAGAGCGACAATATGATTTCTATTGCTTCAAATTTGTGTTGGAAGCATAGCTAACTACTACATGATGAACATCATTCAAAAGTTAGGTCCAAGTACAAATAAAATTTCCCTTGCATTGTTTTCCTAAGGGCCCCGTTATTGCAAACTTTTGACGATTATTGCTAACTGTTCTATTACATCTATACACATATATGCACCAAAAAACATGCAAAATTAAACATCTATAAAATATCATACTACAAGCCTAACATGATGAGCCACCTTCTTTCTTAGTTTCTTCTTGTTGGATAGGCTCCATAAAATTTAAGTATGGAACTATGTGAGCTACTCTAGGATGTTTATTGATGGAGAAGGATGGGTCTATTGGTCCTCGTTCCATTGTTAGTTGAACGTGTCACCCTCCTCATTTAAAGTTCCACATTCACCTCTCTCGTGCTAGCATCACCCAACTAGAAATCTAGTTGGAAGTCAACATGGTAGAGGAGGAATTGTGTCATGAGCAACAATAAATTTTGGATAGATTTTATGGATTGTGTTGTGGCCTACATGCCAGAAACTGGGAACATCGGGAGTTGTAAGAATCACTACTTATATATTATTGATTTATTTTGGCATGTCAAGTTACTTATGGGGAAAGTTATGGTTGATCGAAAGGAAACCCAAGACAACCTCATCCATAAATTGGAGGAGTTGAAGTTGAAATCAGCTTGCCTCTAAGCCCATAAATGACACCACATTGCAAGGGCATCAACCACCCTATCGATTTGGGCACATCCTTGTCTTCATGAATTACATGTTTCTCTTTGTTGATCTTATGTTTGCTCAGATTTTTGGTCTATATGGTGCTTGTCCTAGATGCTAGTTTTATCACTTAGGGTACAATCATTTTTTTTCAAACATATATTGTTAGAGATGGGCACATAGACTGATAGGGTTGTCCATCGTTTTGGTTTTTCATTAGTTGGTTTTCCCTTCCACATGGTAACAAAACTCTCTATATGCTAAGTGTTATCTTCATCAATTCTTTTTTGGACAATGATAAACCAATAGTTATTTTGTCTCTACTGTGATTCTCCATGTGGTATAGTAGAGATAATGAATAACTCTTAACTATTGTAAATTCATTAATTATCTTTGTTTTTTTAACAAGAATGAGAATATGATTTCTATTGCTTCAAATTTGTATTGGAAGCATAGCTAATACATGATGAACATCATTCAAAAGTTAGGGCCAAGTATAAATAAAATTCCCCCTGCATTGTTTTCCTAAGGGCCCCATTATCCCAAAATTTTGACTCTTTCTGTTAATTTTTCTATTACATATATACAAATATATGTGCCAAAATACAAGAAAAATTAAACAACATCTACAAAATATTGTACTACAAGGCTAACATGATGAACCATCTTCTTTCTTAGTTTCTTCTTGTTGGGTAGGATATATAACATTCAGGTATGGAACTGTATGAGTTATTTTTTGAAGAAAGGGTAACTAGGTTCGGTCTTCATAATGACATTGTAAGTATGATTTTTGTAAACAAGAAAATGAATCTATTATTATGCTTGCTTCATGGGTTTCATGAGCAATAATTTTTATGTATAGATGGATCCCATTGAGAGCCTTATGATTTATCTTTAAAAGTCAAAGAGTCAATGTCATGAAGAACCCTTATTGGGCATGTATCAAATGTATTTGAGTCATAAACATTGTCAAATATCCCTCCAAAGACAAGCACACAGTCCTCTTCTTTGTCGACCTCTAAATGCACAAAGGAACTCATGTTGACTCATAAAACGAAGACACAACAGTTCACTATCTCATGTCAATTTATTATGGAGATGAAATGACTATAAAGACCCATCTAGGGCCTATGCAAAAGAACAATACAAAACTCGGCTTCATCTGATAGTTTTGGAGGAAGTATAGTGTTTCGGGACTTCAGATAAGTATAGTGGTTCATTACTTCGGATGAGTATAGTGGTTCTATGTTTCTCGGATGGGTACCCCAGAAGTAAAGTATCACAATGATCATTGTCTTGCCATAATGAACAGTCTCATGACGTTCTTGGTGCATGAAGAAAACACAGTCATGGTCTCAGTATATATGAGGTTATCCAACAGTGACACTCTGTCTCGGCATGCATTCTGGATGATGGTAATCGTGATATCCTTCATGATCTTCAAGGTCATGATCTCGATGAAGATATCGAAAGATAAATAGTGATGGCTTTGATGTTGAAGCAAAATTAAATATCTAGGTGGTGCAGTAGTGATGGATTTTATGTTGCGGTAGAAGTAAAGATCTCAGTGGTGTAGTAGTGATGGCCTTGGTGTTATAGCAGTAATGGTGATGATCTCAGTGTTGCAGTAATGATGATGATTTCCTCAGTGACAAAGAAGAGGATTGGTTTCTTGGTATTGGAGTGGCCTAATAGGTCAAGGTTCATGCTCGTGGTATTTTTCAATTGGATTCTCTATAAGAAGAATTTTGTGCAGGTTTTACTTCAAAAAGTGAGAGGTTTTGGCCCTAGCAGAAAGCCAACATCTTGTGTTCCTGAATCTTTGTTTTGGTATCTATTTGATGAACTAAGAAGACATGATCTAATATTAAATATTGTGTTAATAAGAAAAATTAAAAACACCTCACAAATAGTTATCATGTCTAGAAGCATCACCATTAACTTCATTTTCCCTGGATTCTTCAACATGGTATCAAAGTTAAGGTGTTGAAGTCAAAGGAAGGGCAACAAAGATACATTCAAGGATCAATTTCCAAGAAGGAAATCAAATCAAGTTGAATGGATTTGTGTTTCAAAACCTATATCAAATATTGAAGGTGACAGTCTACAACAGCAAGACAATTTAAGTCCTACAGTAAAATTGATTTGTATCATTATCTAAAGTTCTTGGACAGTTTACCTTAGGCTTAGATTCAGACTCCTGAAATCTTCGAGTGATCATTACAGACCTACAATTCGGGTATGATCACATTCTCCCACAGTTTGAACTCATAACACAATCAACAGAAGAAAATGCAGTACCTCTCATAGTCTCAGTGCTAATTCAGCCTTTAAATAACCATGGTGCTAGCCACAAATTTGGTGTCATTACAATCTCTTTCCTACCACAATGATCTCAATAACTCATAGTTTGGAGAAGTCTCGGTGCTTGGTGTTAGACAATGCAATAAGGTCTCAAAGGAGATCTTTGAAAAAGGATTCCAGTTGTTCAACTCAAGCAAGGATCTACAATAAAGTCACATCAACTTGAAGATAACCCGGAGGAAGCGTCAATGCATCTTCAACATGATCAAGGTGAAGATTTTATCTTCACATGTCAAGTAATTATTTGTCATTAATCAATTTGTTAAAAGTACTTGATGATTGCAAGGAGCTCTATAGGTTGGATGGGTCATCAAAGGTCCTTGCATTGAATAAGGAGGATTGTCATAATCCTCATAGATAAGAGAATTCAGTGAACATATCAAGGAAAAATATATCCTTTGAATTCATGGGAGGGAACTCTTAAGTTCCTCTCATACCTATTTAGAAAGAAAGGAGACATAAAAGAGATATATGAAATGCTAGAAGATATACTCTCTGAAATAAAGTGAAGACGTTCATATCACTTAGACTTGATTAAAGGTATCAAAGAATGAAGGGATGTCTTCATAAGATATCAATTGGGAGATCTAAGAAAGATTATAAGAATATAATCATTTATGTCCTTAATGAGCAAGCTGACAAGTGTCCTTGGGACAAGGAAGTTACCTCATTTAACAACTTGTGGTATCTATGCAAGATGGAAAAAGGACAAGTTGTGGGAAAAAGTGTTGAAGGTTAAAGGAATCAAAGATGTGCAGAAAGGAAAGGGAAGTTTGGTCCTCAAACAAGACATAATAGTATAGCAAATATTCAATGATATGGAAAGATTATGGAAAAAACCTCCTATCACCGGAAAGAAGGAGGAAGCTAAAGAAAAGGGCCGATGAAAGAGGGAGTAACTGACCTCTACTATGATTAGATGGTATCCCTCACAAAAAAGTCTTATCATAAGTTCCTAAATCTTTTGTTATATATATGACCATGATAATAAGATGCATCATGTAAACATTAGAAACAAGAGCTTGTGACATCACCATGGGAATGATGAAGGACAAAATCCCTGGCAGTCAGACATGAAGGATATAACTCTTTGGAACCTCATTGGACATTGCAGGAAAGGAATAAGTCATCCAAGATGAGGCTCATCAGACATCAAGTCAAAAAGGAAACATTTGTCAGTTGGGGATATGCAAGATCCTCAAGATTATCTCAAGGAATCCTCATGGGGGGGTTCAATAATCTAGAGAGGAAGAAAGTGTTTCATCAGGAAATCCAACTTATGGAATTCATGAGATGATGGCATGATGACATGAGAAATGAAGCAGATCAAGGGATTGAAGGTATTTTCAATCAAGTTGTTGGAAGAAGCCTTTATGACCTAAAGGTAAAATGAGGTATGTATGTTTGTATTTAATATTATAATGCCATGTCATATGGTTGCAAGTAACATGGATCATTACTTCTATCTTGAGAAGCATGATCAAGAGGAAAAGGATATCCTGCTCTGAAAGGATGCAGGAATGTATAAGTTGCACTGGGTAAAATAAACATAATATGTCCTCATATGAAGTATGAGGTGGTTGACTACAATTAAGAAACTTTGATTGAAAGCTCCTAGGAATGGAATGTGTGAGGAAGGAAGAGATCATGAGATATGCAACCCTAATGAAAGTGATCAACATCCAAAATACCAAGAAGACTTGACTAAGAAATCTCATAGAAAAGTTATGAAGACTCTGATCAAAGTCTGAAAAAGATGGAGACCCTTGATAATGGATATATTTGGGAGATGTGTCAACATGTATGCAGGATGCTAATACCTACAGAAAGATGTCATGACGAAGAGCCATCTTGAAAGGTACAAATTGATTTAATGTTATGTTTTAATTTCTTGAATAATATCTGGATGAGTTCTTACAAGGCTACTGGCACAAGAGTTGTAAGTACAAGTACAATTAGCATTCATGTGGTGGATGGAAATTCCTGAAAGAAAAATGATTAGGAAGAAGTAGCCATATGATGAAGGTTCTAGATATGTATTAAGAAGGCCACTTTCATGAAGAAAGGAATGACATGAAGAACCAAGAAGGAAAGTGATGGATGGCTAATGCCCTACAAGGAAGAAGCTCGACTAAAATTTCATGACATCAAGGAAAGAAATTGATCAACAAGTTGAAGTACCCACAAAGAAGAAGTTGTTGATAAAAATAAGAGTCCCTAGTTAAGAGGGAGCTTGGGTACATTCCATAGGAATGGGAATGTGTTCCCTAGTTGAGAGGGAGAGATAGACACAACATTATTGTCTTCACCTGGGAAGAAATAATGGAGGATTGGGTAATCATCTGGTTTCTGATGCCCTTTGAGGATGAGTAAGGCATCCAAGATAAGAGTAGGCAAGAGGACCGATATTCTTTGAGGGTTGGGAACCTAAGATAAGAATAGTCCTAGAAGGTCATGCTCAGTGAACACCCGAGTGGGTATGTAGCTTGAGAGATAATGATGAAGGTCTCTATAGTCATTGCTATCGCCAACATTGTGCTCTAATCTAATGGGAGATAGAGTTGTTAGTCAAGGCCTTGTTGTGGAAATAATGTTGGTTACTTTAATGCTATACAGATGGATTACTAATTTGATTCTTCTTATGAGAAATTATTCAGATTGAGAATGACCAAGTACCATTATGAATACCTCCCTAGTTAAGAGGGAGTGTTGAAGAAAGGGTAACTAGGTTCGGTCTTCATAATGACATTTATGATTTTTGTAAACAAGAACATGAATTTATTAATATGCTTGTTTCATGGGTTTCATGAGCAAGATTTTTTGTGTATAGATGGCTCCCATTGAGAGCCTTAGGATTTATATTTCAAAGTCAAAGATTCAATGTCATCAAGAACCCTTCTTGGGCATGTATCAAATGTATTTGAGTCATAAACATTGTCAAATAGCCCTCCAATGACAAGCACACAGTCGTTTTCTTTTTCGGCCTCTAAATGCACAAAGGAACTCATGTCAACTCATAAAATGAAGATACAACAGTTCATTATCTCATGTCAGCTTATTATGGAGACTAAACCACTATAAATAACCAGTTAGGGTCTGCATAAAAGAAGGGTATAGAACTTGGATTCATCTGATATTTTTGGAAGAAGGCACAGTGGATCAGGACTTCTAATAAGTAACGTGGTTCAGTACTTCGGATGAGTATAGTGGTTATGTGTTTCTCAGATGGGTACCCCAAAAGTAAAGTATCACAATGATCACTATCTTGGCATAATGAATAGTCTCATGATGATCTCGGTGCATGAATAAAACACAGTCATGGTCTTCGCATATATGATGTTATCCAACAGTGACACTTTGTCTCGGCATGCATTCTGGATGATGGTAATCATAATCTCAGTCATGATCTTGATGAAGATATCGGTAGAGCAATAGTGATGGCTTTGATGTTGCAGCAGAAGTGATCCAAATTTAAATAGGAATGCAACAAATTACATATATAACCATAAATACAGAGATGCGGCAGAAATAACACTTCATTTCATTAATATCAGATATTTAAGTATGCTTACAAACAGAATGGAAATAAGACTAACTCAGGCGATGGTAGCTTATCTCTGAGAAGAGATGTGGCGGCTACATGCCTCTGAACTATGTTACAATGAGGCTCGAAGGCCTCTTTATTATTGAGAAACAATGGAAAACCCTAAACATACAAAGACCTAACCCTAGGATATGAAGCGCCAAAATTGTAGGATTCGTTTGGGTAAATTGGTACATCAACTTCCCAGGATCGTAGCTTTGGCATATGATCTTCATTTGACGTGCACAATACCTCGTTAGAAAGATATATCTGAGGAATACAACTTCCGTGTGGCTAATATTGGTTGCCATATATTTTTTGCCCCATTTTTCCCAAAAAAAACATCTTTTAGGGCCTCAAAACAGCTCGAGAAGTTAAGCACCCGAAAAACTTCCAAAAATAGTAAATTGTGTTACAAATAAGGAAACTGAAAAACTAAAAGAAACAATTGTGGGAATTCAAGTGGAATAGGAAGGTGGCCACCAATATCCACCTGGATCATTCATCCCCCCTTATGAAGCAATGGTCCCCGTTGCGTTGAGTTCCTCCATGAGATGAGGAAACTTCAACTAAACTTGGTCCCTGGTGAGCCACTTTCCTTGGTGAAGGAGTTGGCCTGCTTTGACAACTCGATATATTTGGATCCTTTGATGTCAGGTGTTATTGATTTACTTTTCCATGATTCTATCAGTTGTGGCTTGTTCCATGCAGTCCAGATTTAACTTTGTAGGTGTGAGTTGTTCTACAATGTTTGATGTGTCCAGCAATGGTGGGAAGTATGGTCAAAGGCGATCCACATTGAACAACAGGTGCAAACCAAGGAATGGGGGAATGTTGAGCTCAAATGCATTGTCTCCCATAGCCTTGGTAATGGTGTAAGTACCATATCGGAGTGGTTTGAGCTTCCGATGGGTTCTAGTAAGGCATTCCTTTTGCAAATGCAACCAAACTTTATCGCCCACCTGAAACTTGTGTGGAACCCGATGTTGATAATTTTGCTACTTGTACTTGGAATTTTTCTTAATGGAGCAACGATATATCGACCTGTTGGGTAGAAGTTCTTCGGGAGTCAGATCAAATGAATGCTTGACCTGACAGTTCAATGGTACCCCTGTGGGTGAGGAGAAGATGTCCATGTATTCTTTCATGATCGTATCCACCTTTCTTTTGTTACGTGTGTTACATATTATTTTGTCACCGACCCCACATTCCTTGTGTCAATGTCTTCCTTGTCATATCAGGAAGAATACCTCAGTTCATTACTCTTACAGCAGACCCTTTTTAACCTTTGTTTTTGGGTCATCGCGGGTCATCAGTTGTTCCACCCACAAAGATGGCCAAGATTGAACTAAGCCTAGCGACATCATCGCTTTGTCCCTGTGTGTCACTCTCGACGAGCTATTTTTGGTGAGTTTATTTTAAAAAATTGTCGATGGGCGGTCCTAGGGTTGGTTGTTGGATCAGATGAGCTCAGCTCTCTCCTTTGGGATGGTTGTTCCACCTTTTGTGCAACCTCCCAAAGGGATAAGCTCTTTCTCCCATCTTTTATGGAGGCTCCTTCTCCTATAAATACCTCCTTCATAGCTGAGATCTGCTGGTGAATAGGGAGGGAGAGAGAATTAGAGGAGGGGTAAGAGTAGTTGAAGTTATAGTTTGGAAGTAGCTTCTAATGTAACTCAGCCTGGGATATTTTTGTGTGGATTTGGCTTGATTGTATGAGTTTTCTAGCATCATAATTTTGCCTTTTGGGTAGGAGAAAGAGTCATTCATCCTCTTGGGAGACAATTCATGAGTGAACACTTACAAATACATGTTGATAGGACCCTTCAAGGAGACCTACAATGTCAAGGCATCGTTGTAAGTTTTACTTCAGTTCATATTAATACAAATCAACGGTTTATTTCCTATATCTTATGTCAAATTGCATATTGATAGCTTGAAGTTCTTTGACCCTTTAAGTAGATCGTTTTTTTGTATTCTATTATGTTTGTTGTTGTTCTTTGTATGTTGTTTCAGGTACAAAAGTGATTGGAAGAGAGTTGTAACAACGCAACGAGAACTTCATCAAACGAGGATTTGAAGGTAGGCCTTCATGACATTAACTATCTAAGATAATTTGCTTTGATATTGTTCTTGTTGTGACTAGACCCAATCTAGGGCTAGAGGGTTGCCTCTGTCCGCAGAGGGAACTTACCTGCTTCACAAGTTGGCAACTCCACTGGGGAACTGTGTCTTTTGTCTCTTGATTTGATTTTGCTTTGCTTGATTATTGTATCCTTTACTTTTTAGGTAGAATTCTCCATATTGTGGGTAGTTTGACTACTCCTGGTAGTTTTCCCTCTATCATAAGTGATAGGTTTGGCCTTTCCTCAATTGAATTTTAAAATTTTTCCTTTGATTTGGGGTCGTTGCCTTTCATTTTATTACAGTCGCGATGATAGTCACATCTACTCTATTTAATTAGTTGTGCTTTCTACTATTTGGCGCAATTAAATCGCCTCACAGTCGTGATGGGCTCTGAAATAGGCTCGGCACTATTTTCTGGTGTACTTCTGTGACGATGTCGCAAAGTTTCTAGTTAAGGTGGTGCAACTTTTCATTTTCGGCGCAGGTTGTCAGTTTGACGCTCACGAAGATTCCTGTAGGTTTCAATTTTGAAGTTTTTTTTACTGATTAGCCAATGTGTCCTATCCTTCTGAGCTTGTCTTCTGCCTATTTGTTGTGTGTCAAATTGTCGTTTGATAGAATATTTGACTCTTGGTTTCATTCCCTTGAGACTTCTCCTTTTGAACTATGTGACCTGATCACCTTAGGGTTTCTTGAAACATTACCTTGTTCTTGGGTTACTTGTTCGTTTGGACCTTTGAGTTGTGTTTGAAGTGATCCCTTGCTTTGTTTGAGGCTTTTCCTTATTAACTATTATTTCATCTTCCTGATTGGTATGTGACGTTTGGTTATCAAACCTTTCAAGTCTTATTTGTTTGGTTTCCTTCCATCACTTTGGCATAGATCACATTGCTTCCCGGTCAGTTAGAAAGCTTTCAAGTTTTTGCAAAAAGAAACATATTCTTTGTTTTAATTCTTTGATCAGTTTCTGAGTGGAATGTTTATCTCTACTTATTGAATGATTTCATTTGAAAAGGACTTAAAACTAGCATTGTTTTGAGTTTTGCATTTTGTTGCTTGTCATCTATTCGAAAAAACAAAATATCGCATTCATTTTGCATTAGTAAATTCTTGACATTTAGATGTTGAAAAGCAACGGATGTATTTTTCATTTTCTTAATTAGATTGCTTTCAAGTTAGTGAAAGATAGAAGCATTTCTCTTTCCTCTTGATTGGTTTGCTTGCAAAATAACGGAAAGTACCATTCTTGCATTTGCTTGCTTGTTGCTTTGATTTCTTTGAAATGAACCTCTCACTTTTCTTTAGTTAGTTGTTCATGGAAAAGGAATGGTTTCTTTACTCATTTAGTTGCATTCTGGGAGTTTTTGAAGATACATTCGGTAGGGCCTTGAAACTGAGATCTAACTCAAGATAAACTGTTAAAATTTATCGAAATAATCTAAAAGCGCATCAGAACTTAACGCTAATATATCTAGAGGTCTAGGCTAGAGATGTGTTCCAGTGTCTTTAAACCTAGTGGCTGTTGTTTTCACTAAGGTCCTCCTTTTTTGATTCGATAAGTGCTAGTACGGACTTGTGCTCCATGTACCATCGCGTATGTGATGGAAGACCCCACTAGGTTGTAATCCTCTTATCCATAGGAAGCTTAATTTTCCGCCTTACAAATTGCATAGCCTTCATAATGGTGTAAGGACCATATCAGAGTGGTTTGAGCTTCCGATGGGCTCTGGTTATGCGTTTTTTTTTGCAAATTCAACCAAACTTTATCGCCCACCTGAAACTTGTGTGGAACCTGATGTTGATCATTTCACTTCTTGTACTTGGAATTTTTCATAATGGAGCGGCAATATATCGACCCGTTGGGTAGATGTGCTTTGGGAGTCAGAATGAACGAATGCTTTCCCTGATAGTGCAATGTTACCCCTGTGGGTGAAGAGAAGATTTCCATGTATTCTTTCATGATCGTATCCGCCTTTCTTTTGCTGCGTGGAGGAACCCTTCCCAGGGGCCATGGATGTAGCTACGATCTTCCCCTTACTTTGAGAGAAAACCAAAAAGAAAATAAATTTCTTAATCTGGGAGATGATATTACTGTATTTCTTAGCAAATATCAAAGAGGTGACAGTAGGTGGGGCTACCTCCAATATCATGTATAACGTATTACCCAAATAAATAATCACAGAGTGAGGTCTAGACTCATATACAACATATTTCTTCGACAAGTATGGTTGTCCTAATAATGCATCACAAATTTCAAGAGGAGAAACATCACACAATACCTCATCCATGAAGGGCTTGATGCTATAGGGAAGGCAGCACCACTGGCTGACTCCAAGATCTCGTCCTTGGCGAAGCCACCTGATATTGTACCATTGTGAGTGTGGTGTAATCGGTAGTCCCAACTGCTTCATGACCTCTACTAAAATGAGGTTCTTTTGGCTCCCATTGTTGACAATGAATTGCAGTGGTGAACCCTTCACCTACATCTGTGAGTGGAAAAGACGTTCCCCCTCCTTTAGATCTTCGGGCTCATTCTTATGGATTTTGGTGGTGGCAACAGTGGTGTTAGGCTTTGCATCAATAATCTATTTCCCTTTGTCATTCCTCTTGTCGGTTTCCAACTCAGGGTCAGAACATGCATCTGATTTTGAAGCCTTCAACTCGGCCACTAGTGACTACCTGGCCCAACACTCATTTGTGTTGTGAGTGGGGTTCTTATGGAACTCACACCACTTTCCTGTGTCCTTCTTTGACTTTGTGATGGTATTCTTTTCTTGCAGCTTCAACGAGTTGTCTTGGGTCACCTTGCCTTGGCTTTGTCCTTAGTTCTATGGTTTGGGGATGCCTTTCCATTGCTTTAGATTCGTGGATCCAAAGTCTCCCTTCTTCTGTTTAAACTTATTCTTGATCTTGATAGTATATCGTTATATCGTCGAGCGAGGAGATGTACAGGAACTCCATCTCATCCTAGATGTACCTATGTAGGAAAATGTGGTATTTGAGTACCAAATGCCACTCAAAATCCTTGATACCTAAGTTTGTGCAAAGGGTATTAAAAATATTAGTAACCTCTGGCACGTCTTGGTCCCTTCCCTGCCGAAGCATGGTCCACTTTATCTATTTATCCTCATAGCTCCCGACAAGGTAGTACTACTCCTTGATGGCGTCTTGAACGAATTCTAAGTGGGTGTGACTGAAAGCAATGAGGGTTCCCTCTCGTCCTTTTGCTCACAGTAGGTTTCCCACCAGTCCTTGATGTGGGGGGCAACTTTGAGAAGAGAAAAATTGATATTTCCCACCTGGAAAAATCATGAAGAGAAAAATATCCTTCTAACAGATTTAACGATTTATCTATAATGTATGCATCTATCTGACCCTCAAATATGGGGATGTCAAAGTTAACTTGTACCTTAAAGGGTGTGGCACTTCCAAAGTAGCTGTTGGAATTATATGTGTCGCCCCTAGGTAGCCATTGAAGGATCTAGGCAAATTTATCCATCATCGTGTTCCTTTGTCACTCAAAGGCTTCTTCGAGCAAGATTTGGATAAGATCTCCTGACCCCTCATCTTTCTTTTCTTCCGCCATGGGAAGCCGTCGGGATTTGCAAGGCTAGTCTTGCAAAGGTTCAGTTAGTTCAATCCCTAACTCCTTATATCCCAACCTCATTGGGGACATGCAAATAAAAACAAAGAAAGAGTAGACCGCTTTGATACCACTAATCTGAATTTAAATAGGAACACAATAAATTACAAATATAACCATAAATATATAGATACACCAAAAATAACACTTCATTTCATTAATATCAAATATTGAAGCATGCTTACCAACAGAATGGAAATAAGACTAGTGTTGAGTAGGTAAGTCCTCTCTATGGATAGAGACAATCCCTCTAGCCCAATGAGTGGGTATAGCAACAAACAAGACAATATACAAGACACTTTCCTAGATAACAATCAAAATAAGAAAAGAGGAAGGAGACCTACCTCACTATGGTGATATAATCCACCCCTTTGTCAAAGATCTTGCTCACTTGCTCCTTAGGCTCAATCCTTGTTTCTCATAGCTTTTGAATAACTACACAAGAGGCTAAAGACACAACAAAGAATAAAAGTGCAACAAGCGTAATCAAATGTAATCCACTTAACATATCGAGGAGAATTAATATAAAAGAAGCATTGAAGCAAGCATTTATGGAAAGTGAACCAATAGTTGTATATATAAATAAACAAAAGAGGAAGCATACAACTCAGGCCTTGATGTTATTAGCCCTCCATGATTGAATGTCCAAGTCCAAGCTCAAGTTCTCCAAGCACTCCTTCTCCAAGACAAAGTGAATAGCATGTAGGCACTATTTGAGCATAAGGGTGCCAATAATCAAAGACCAACCATTTGGGAATGGAAGAGGATGAATATATAGGCAAGGAGATGGAGTTAGGATCTCACCAAAGATAGGGGAAGGTCATCATCTCAAGGATGAAGCTCATAAGGATAAGATCAAAGGGTAATATTGGAAGAATTCGACAACATCCACAATGAACATCATCCAGCTCAACATTTTAAAAGTGTCTAGATCATGAAGCTTCTCCTCCTCTTTGGGAAAACTTTGCTTTTAGGGATCAACACAAGTATCCAGACCAAGTACGAGCTGGAAGAGTGAGGCTCATATGGTGCAACTTGCCATCAGAATGAGTGGGTAGTGTCACAGTCGCATCGACCCAAAAATTAGGGTTTTGAGCTCATTTTCTCAGGGAAGGCTAAAGGCATGTTTTCATTAGTTCTTCAGGGAGGACCTTGACTGCATATCAAGATGGTTACACTGCATAGTTGTCAAGGTTTTGGCAGTTCAGGGTGTGACACAGGGAAGTGCAGGAGGTGTGACAAAATATTGTATAACAGACACCCCCTAAAGCATGAAGGCAGAAGAGGGAGTGATGGCTGAGATGCTTTACGAGCTAGTGCAAGGACTAGAACAAACATCATTAGGAGACCTGCAAATCAAGGATGCATATACATATACCTATATGATACCTCTGTCATATATATAAAAACATGAATCCATGGTATTGACATAGCCATATGGATGGAAATGACCATGTGAATAGATCCACGGTATGGGCGCAACCATCTGAATGAAAAGAATCATCTAGAAGGCTAAGATCCATGGTATGGATGCAACCACATAATATAGAAGGATCATCATCATCATAGATATAAGGTCCCATTGTATGGTCACAGCCATCTGTATAGAGGAAACATGTATACAATCATGAATAATGCATAACTCCACGCAGCCTGAGTTATATCAGACAAAACTCGGGGTTCTGTGATCCACCCTAACCTGATCAAAGTATGAATTCTAGCATGTGAATGAGTAGGTCGAAGTCAAACATGCTAGAAAACCACCCGATTACCGGCCAATGATGAGAATTGTTAACATGTACAAGATAAACCACCAATAATGGAAATGGCTCTCAAGTTACGACAGTACAATCCATGAATGTGAAAATGTAGTTGAAATCGAACACTCATGGAATCATTTGATCGAATGCCAATGATGAAAAGTTATCGTTGAATGCAAAGAAATTGCCATTAAGTCATGCAAGCTCTAAGGTACTAAAAGGGAGTTTCTAAGTCATTTTCCTGGATAATGAGTTGAAGTTGACAGAAAATGACCCTAGAAAGAGTACTAAAAGGGTCCTCCTAGGATGGAACAATCCAAAAAACAGAGATTGGACAGCGTGAATATGGAGGGTGGAATAGATTTGAGCAACTATGTTATGAAGAACAGATCCACGTGTGATGGGAAAACTAATATGGAAAAGAAATCTAGTAGTTCCAGGACAACATCTAACAAACCCAGCACAATGGCTAACGTTGGTCCAAAAAAGAGCAGTTTAGCTGCACCATTTGGGGATTCTGTGAATCAGAATATAGGTCATAATGCCTCCCTTAGAAACGTTGTTGGAACCACTTTGACTAATGCAGGTCCTCCTGGGATGGAACAATCCGCAAAACAAAGATTGGACAGTGTAAATATGGAGGATGGAACAAATTTGAACAATATTATGAAGAAAAGATCTACATGTGATGGGAACACTAACAAAAACATTTTGAATACAACAAATATTGAACTTAAAATAGTTGTTTTGACTAACGCAGGTGAAATGGAGCAATCTGCAACACAGAAATCAAGCTTAAATGTGGTGGACAACGTGATTATGGCAAAAGAAACAGATCTACCACACATTTGATTACCTATGTTGCTGAAAAACGAGAAAAATGGTACTGCAGACACGTATGATGATACCACTGACAAGGATGTTAAACTTACTGCAAAAATTGGAATCAAAACAGCTAAAAATGAGCTTGAAACAGTGAAGTTGGAACCTGTGAATGAAAACACAGGACAAATAGCTAACAACAAGCACATAACATTTGCTGGGGTAAAGCATCCTGCATCACAAGGATCAACATCACAATTATACAACAAAACCACAGGGACTACTATGAAGTGTGATGAGATTGATGGCACTAGGCTCACATCCACTGTAATAGGTATTGAAGGGATTGAAACAAATGAAACAACCACCGATCCAATGTTGAACAGAGGAAACAATAACCCCAATAACACTAAATCCATAGCTCAAGAAAACGAAACAAGAAGTGAGACAGTGACATCCAATGCTGGGAAGGTAAGTATCATAAATCTCTCTAATACCCAGATTGGCCAAGTCACCTTAGGTCCGCTTGTAAGAGGATTGAATTTTTCCATTTCCCCACGCACGATCCCTAGAGAAGACATTTTATGCAACATTGAGTATGGGATCAAGAATTTACCTGACAATATCAAAGAGACCATTAGATAGGATTGTTCCAGGATCCTCAGATAAGCTAAACCTCCCAAAAGCAATATCTCCAAACAAGAATACCTTTCTCTCAAAACCATAAACCAAAACCCTAACATTGTAGTCTTAAAAGCAAACAAAGGTGGTGCCACTGTTATAATGAACACAAAAGATTACAATGAGAAAATGACAGGCCGCTTAACCAATAGTGGATGTTACATTAAATTAAAAAAGAATCCCATAAGGAAGATCTCGAAAAATGTGAATAAATTAATAAAAATGAGCAATGAGCACAATATCAAGAATCTTATTGAAACCAATCCCTACACCCCTAGGATCCATAAAGCCCCTTAAAATTCACAAGGAAGGTATCCCCATTAGACCCATAGTTAATACAATTGGAGGTCCCACTTACCATCTCGCGAAACATCTTGCTAAGAAGCTTAAACCTATGGTAGGAAACACTAGCTCCTTTGTTAAGGACTCCCATCACTTCATTAATGGGATCAAACAAATAAAACTAGACCAAAATGACATCTTGGTAAGTTTTGATGTAAAGGCGCTACATATCAATATTCCTATATATGAAGCAATGGAAATAGTCCACAAAATCATTGATCATAACGCAGCTAAATTAGTAGAAATTTGTCTGAAATCCACCTTTTCAACTTCAGGGATGATATATACAAACAGACTTGTGGTGTGGCCATGGGATCACCTCTATCCCCCATCATTGCCAATTTGTTCATGGAACATTTTGAAGCAAAAGCCATTGAGTCTTCCCCTTTAAAATATAAGCTTTGGAAAAGATAGGTAGATGACACTTACATCATTTGGCCTCATGGAAAAGTAAACCTAGACAAATTCCTAGAGCACCTTAACAATCAATCAAATTATATCAAGTTTACAATGGAAGTAGAAGAGAATGGATGTCTTCCATTTCTTGACACCCTAATCAAGAGAAACCAAGATGGATCAATATCTCACCAGGTCTATCGCAAGAAAACCCACACAGAACACTATGTGCATGCCAACTCTCACCATCATCCTGCTCAGAAACTTGGGGTGCTCAACACTCTAGCTACTAGGGCGGTTCGTATTTCGGATCACGATCATTTTGATCAAGAGAAGAACCACCTCTTAGATGTTTTTGTAAAGAATGGATATAGAAGACACCAAGGAATCAAAGCTTTCAAAAGATCGGAGAATCCTAAAAAGAAACAACCATTGGATGACTGTGTAGGCTAGGTTCACCTTCCCTACATTCTAGGCACCACTAATAATATTTCACACATTTTAAAAAAGAATAATATAAAAACTACTTTCGAACCCTTGAATACAATTAGCAAATGTCTGAAATCTATAAAAGATCCCATTGATCCTAGGCACCACAAAGGGGTTTATTTGGTTCCGTGTTCATGTGGAAAACCCTATATTGGTGAGATTGGTCATTCGATATTAACTCAGATTCAAGAACATGCCGTTGACATCAAACATAACCGCTCCAAAACCTCAACTTTGGTCGAGCACTCTAGTAAAACCAATCATCATATTTGCATCGAAAACTCCAATGTTTTGGCCAAAATCGACCATTATCACCATAGAAAATTTAGAGAAGCTATAGAAATAGGAAAACACCCCAATAACCTCAACCATGATGACGGTTGGAAAATTAGTGACAAGTGGATTCCTGCACTGAAGAGGGATTCTACTGTCCCCTAGGTACCCCGAGCCCCTTTATCCGTTAATGGTTCACATATCCCCAAAAATCATTAAACTAATATTTTAATTATTTTATTCAAACCTAATTAACCGAATCAAGCACTAAAAAACATTATAAATATTTAACCAAAAACCTTTAAACCTTTATAGATTAATAAATAATGTTAATCTAACATCAGAACCTAGGAACTTCCTCAGCAATAAAATTTAGATGTTTAATGTTAAAACTAAATAAATTTAACATCAATAACTCAGCGAATTAATTAATATTGAAACTTTTAGTTAAACATTATAATATTTGAAATATTATAACATCATAATTATCATAGCATATAATGTTTGAATAAATAACATTAATTGTTAATTAATGTCGACTAAAATAATTAATACAAAAACTTTTGGGTTAATAACATCACAATATTTGAATAAATAACATCATAATAGTTGAATTAGTAACATTAATCAAGAACCCTTAAAAAAAAAATAAAAAATAAAAAAATTATGAAGATTTTATTAAAATTACATTCAAATAATTTTATGAAGATTTCATTAAAATTACATTCAAATAATTTTAATTTTATATAAGCTTTAGTTTCCCTATCAAGTAATTAATAAAAATAATAAATATCATGAAAATATAAACATACAAATATCAAAAATGTTAATAATTAATTAAGTAAAATAAATTTATTTTTGAGCATTAGCAAATATGTTGGCTCCATTTATTATCTTCCCAACCCTATCCTCTATTTATTGATCCATTATTCACTGACTTTTTCACACATCTGATTCTGATGATGAACCACAGAGGTTGATTCGAAACGTCGATACAATAAAATCATAAATGCAATGACTCCGGAAAATAACAATATATAGAAAATGACCCGTCGAAGGAGGGCCATAATGATTCCCTCATCATTGACACGAAACAAGGAATAAATTAGAATAAACGAGTATGATCCAGGAGTGTGGAGAAAAAGGTCAGATAATGTATAGGTAATAAATTGCATATAGGACTTCTCTTGAACATATCGGTGACTCGAATCTGGAGTGTGGCAGCATTTGACTCAATATAAGACCAAGGGTCATGACGATGAAGTGGAATAGTCAGATGAGAGGAAAAATGGATCACCCAAACCCAGAAGGACAAGTGACTGAGTGAGGATATCCCAAATCCGACACGAAAAACATATGAGTGTCATGTTCAAGAGCGACATGTTGCCTATACAAGACTGTTTCACTTTCATTTTTTCCCCACTCTTTCTAGTGAGTACCCCAATTATTTTTAAACACAAGCTTGAAGGGGATAGGATATGCTTTTCGTATAAGTTCATTCTTCGAATGAATCCATCCTAGTAAGTTTTACGAGTCCTAGGAAGGAGAAAATCGGTCTCGTCATGGTGACAAGTCTTTCGTCATTAAATTTTTACAAGTCCAATGGAAGTGTAACTCGGTATATTTTTCGAGTTTGAAAAAGAGACGAAAAAGAAAACCCTATCAAGTCCCTTTTCGTAATTTGTCTCTCGAACCCAAAAAGGTATAAAACAATATTCGAGAGAACCTCTTGACCATGTCAACCATGGTGTTCCTTTTTCGTAAATAGTTAATCACAACCCGAAAAGGGGTAAATGTATACTAAGACGAGGAGAATTCATTTAATTTAACGAGTTCAAAAAGACAAGTACTCAATGATCTTTCCATCTTTCGAGAGTTGGAAAAGAGCTTAAGATGACTCCAAGGGGGTTCCTTTTTCATTAATTTTTAATGAGTCCAAAAAAGAGATAAAATGAAACTCATTGAATCGGTCAAGAATGATCACCATTACCACCAAAAGATCATGTAACTACACAAAGACAACCACACATCACTAATATCAAGAAAAATAATAAAATATTGGTAAAAACGTATTTGAAAACTTATAAATAGACAAAAACTAAAAACATTTTACCATTTCACGTTGAGTAATTTGGAGAGTGCATTTTACCTTATTTTCTCTGATTCTTTAGGCAAGTGGTGTGGTAGATCCCGGGCACCATTTTCCGAACCATCAGTTGTAGGTAAGAACTCTTCCCTTTCTCTTGCTTTTCGTACCATTTTTCACCATTTCACAAAAGTTTTGACTGTTTAAGAGGAGGATTTTCATTTTTATTATCGAGGGCGATCAACGCGAGTCTTATCATCAGATCTGTGTTGATCACCCCATAGCCCAAAAGACCCTCACACTTCCAGCGCGAAAATAATTCAAACAGTCGCGTTGGGTGCAGAGCGAAAAAACAAAATGAGAAATCCTCTTTCTTAATCGATTTTTTCAAAATTTTGATCCATTGAAAGGCTTCTAAATATTTTTTATGGATTATTTGCAAGGTATTTCAATGGATATGGCCATCAAATGGAAATAGAGAGGTCACGAGGCAGAATACCACCAAGATGCCCAAAGTGAATCAAGTGTTAATGCTTTGAAGGAATGTGGATTGCTTAAGTTCTTTCAGACCCCGAGACTCAGAACTTAGAATGAGTTGCTAGAATAGCTCATAGGATTATGGGATGTTGGTCTCGAGATCTCCATCATTGGAGATCAAGAACTGGAACTAGATGTATTTGACATCTACTTCATCACTGGACTATACAAGAGAGGAGATAGGGTCCAACTCTTTGGAGCTCGTACTGCAGGAGACAAAACTAATACCCAGATCAGAAGGCATTGCCCTGGTGTAGAACAAATGTGAGTGGAAAGGTTAAGTTAGCAACCATCAACAACCTACCCTTGAGGACTATTTTACATACCATGGCCTGTATAGTTGGGGCTCAAACGTTGCATGAGGCAACAAATATCAATTCCAATACGCAGTGGATTGTATCACTCCAACTGTATTTAATTGGTGCGAAGGATTGTTGGTTAACATGAAAAGACAATTGACCAAATGAAAAATAGGTTGTTTGAAGTAGTTTGGGTTTGGATCGATATTAGTCACATTCTTCTTAGAACATGTGCTTCTATTTTGTTACCAATGTGTAGAGCTGGACGATCCAACTCCAATAGATCCAAGTTTACTCAAATGGAGTGAGATTATGCCTCGAGGTGAAGGAGTTCAACGGATGCATTTCCCTTTGCCATTCTTTGGTTGGTTATGCCAAAAGTTGATCATGGTAGATAACTATGCCTATGTGGGCAGAGACTTCAGAGGAGACCCAGATCTTCCTCTACCACCTGGTGCACAATGGACCGATGTAGTTAAAAACTTGTTTTTTGGAATTTTTCAAGTTTTATGATTTTTTTGAAGTGTATTTGAGAGTTTACTTATGATAACTTTGCAGATGTGGGACTAGAAAAACCTCTGAGAATGTCTTTGATAGCTCAGTGAGTAGCATGCCCAATAGAGGAAGAAGATATGTACGAGGAAGGGGCAGACCCTATAGTGGAAATGGAGCAAAACCTGGAAGTCCTTACTCAGTGGATTCCAGAGTACGCTACTATAGATTATGTGTCACTGTGGTACTAGAGGCACACAGCGGGAGTATCCACAATACTGTGTCAGTTGTTAAGCCGAGTGATTAGAGTTGTCTCATGTTATCATGAGCATCATGTGGGCGGATAGCCTATTCCTAGTAGTGTTATCTGCACTATTGTAGGCTTTTAAATCCATGTGTCTCGGAACACTATTTTTTGAGATTTTAACATAACAAACTTTCATAGACTCGATATATCTATATCTATATATATATAATTAAATATATATAGTTCACAGACTTGATAAATATATGCATGTTTCTATTGTTTACCTATGTGTTTATATATCATGATGATGTGTTCGGTTTTTTACAAGTGACGCAAATGTATATCTAAAACATAATTTTCCAATGCATTTGTTAAGGTATTCAAATTTTTTGGAATGTGTTGATATGTAATGTAATCAAAGTTTCTTTCAAGTAATCGAACACGTAGATACATGCGTAAAATTTGTGGATTTCTTACTTAGTAATGACCATTTAATTGTGGGTGTGTGTGTGTATATATATACATGTCTCTATTGTTTACCTATGTGTTTATATATCATGATGATGCGTTTGATTTTTTACAAGTGACGCAAATGTCTATCTAAAACATAATTTTCCAATGCATATGTTAATGTATTCAAATTTTGTGGAATGTGTTGATATGTAATGTAATCAAAGTTTCTTTCAAGTAATCGAACATGTAGATACATGCGCAAAATTTGTGGATTTCTTACTCAATATTGACCATTTAATTGTAGCACAACGAGTTGTGAATCTAACTTAACAACCAAATTTCTGATTCTGAGAGCAACTGCTTCTAATAACAATTTAATAACTGCATTGTACTCTGAAATATTATTAGTTGTTCGTCCCAGGCAAATACCTTGTAAATTGATGAACTCCTCATTATGGGCGAAGAGTGCCCAAGTTGTAGAAGATAAGTTTCATTTGCTATGACAAGTACCATTAGCAAAACCAACATAAAGGTTTGATGACATCTGTGAACCAAGTGGAACACAAGGTAAGCAAAGGAAACATGTCTTCAAAGAAAACAATAACACCCAAAAAATAAAAATTCACACACTAATGTACAAAATTAATTATATAGAAATCACGCATAATACTTTTTCAAATAAGGCTCGTTGCAGGGTTGTGCTAACGCATTACCTTCGTAGTCAACCAACTCATAGGCTCCTTTTTGCAAAACACGTTTAACAATATATGGCCCATGCCACATAGGTTCAAACTTCCCAACTCCCAACTTATCGTTGGCTTGGTCATACAACAAGATCAAATCACCTTCAGTGAAAACTCGTGGAGAAACAGTTTGATCATAATGAAATTTAACTCATTTTTTCTGTGCTTCAATAATTATCGCAGCAATACGACAGGTTTCATCAAGCCTCTCAAGATAAAGTAAACGTTCCTCTTTAGGTGAGGTATCAGGAGTAATTCGATAACTATTTTTAATGAAGTAATCTCACACTCGATAGGGAGTGTCATCTCTAAACCATATACCAACTAGAATGGAGTGAAGCTAGTGGTTGTCTTAGCTAAGGTTTGGTAAGCCCAAAGAGACAAAAACAGAATGAAATGTTAGTCTTTTTATTCTTTCCAATGGTACGTTGAAGCATAGTAACTAAGAATTTATTAACCTCTCTGACTTGGCCATTGACCTATGGGTAGTAAGGAGTTGAGTTGTCGTGACGAAGACCCAACTAAGCAGTAAGATTTTCCATCATGTACTAACGAAAATGTGATCTGTGATTAGTGAAAATGAATTGAGGGACACCAAAACGGGCTATGACAGGGTTAAATAGGAATTGAGCAGCAATTGTACCGTCAGCAGTATATGTGGGCATCGCCTCGGCCCATTTAGTAAAATAGTCAACAGCAACAATTATATAGCCATGCCCCCCGGCCGAGCGAGAGTTACAGGTCATGAAATCAATTCCCCATTTAGCGAATGGGCCTATGGTAACAACTAGGTGTAAGGGTGTTGGAGGGGCGCGTTGTTTACGGTTATATATCTAACATTCATGGCACTTTTGAACCACCAAAATAAAATCTTTGAAGATAGAAGGCCAGAAATAACTGGCACAAAGGATCTTTTGAGCAATGGCATAACCTTACATGTGACCACCACATGCCTTGGCATGGCAGTCATTTAGGACTCGTTTAGCCTCTTGAAGTGTTAGACATCTACAAAGGACATAATCAACACCGACTCGGTACAACTTATCACCAATAATCTGATAAGGTTGAGACTGATGCCAGATGCGGCAATGGTTAGATCGAGACAACTCGGATCAGAAAGTCTAGGTCTTAATATAAACAATAAGATCTGTGTATCATGGGTCAAGAGTGCTGATGAGAAACAAGGCTTCATCAGGAATCTGCTCAGCAAAATCAGTGGAGGTGTTTGCAAAAGGAAGGGCGTAGATCAAATCGGCAAAAACTAGTGATTTCTTTGATTTGGCAGAAGTAAACTCCAAATAAAAATCCTACAGGATGATGATCCATTTAGATTATTTTCCCCCAAGCAACTGACAGGTCAGAATATAAGTCATGGGGTTATATTCAGAAATCACTATGGTCTTTTGAAGAAGAATATAGTGGAGAAATCGTTGGACATCATGGACTACTACAAAGGCAAGCTTCTTGACATGAGCATATCGAGTTTCTATGTCAATAAGATTTCAACTCAAATAATAAACCACGTGTTCATTTCCATCGTCATCATCCTGGACTAGTACCATGGCAATGGTATTGTCAACCATGGCCAAGTACAAGAAATAATCACGGTGGTAATCGGGGGGATGCAATAAAGGAGCACTAATGAGTGTTTTCTGTAAAGCATCAAAAGATTGTTGAGTAATTTCATCCCAAATGAATGGGATCCCTTTCTTAAGTAAATGAATAAATCCCTTGGCATGCTTAGCATAATTAGGAACAAAATGCTGAAGAAAATTGGCCTTCCCTTGCAATCTCTATAATTGGTACATGGATGAAGGAGGGGGTAGATTCATAATAGCCTCTAATTTCAAAGGATCTATTCAGATTCCTCCTTTGGACACAACAAAACCCAAGAGATGGTCAGATTCGACACAGAAGACACATTTTTGCATATTGGGATGAATATTATAGTGTCGACAATGTAGAAAGATTGCTCGAAGGTGGTCTGGATGGTCACGATGCTTAGCAGAATGAGCTGGTAAGTCATCCAAATAAGGTTGAATGATGTGTTTAATGTCATGAAAGGCATATGACATCGCTCTCTTGAAGTTAGAACAAACATTTTTGAGACTAAAATGGAGCTTTTTATAAGAAAAAGTCCCCCATGGACAGATGAAAGCAGTTTTGTGTTGATTAGCAGGTATTATGTTAATCTGGTTATAACCAGAAAAACCATCCATAAAAGAAAAGATCTCACTCCAAGTGCACTCATCAATGATCTGATCAATAAAGGGAGTGGGATAATTGTATTTAGGACATGCACGGTTTACGTCACGATAATCAACATAAACTCAAATTGTTCCCTACTTTTTAGTGACGAGTACAATATTGGAAACACTGTTTGTCAATGGGATGGGGCAAATATAACCAGCGTTTAGAATTTTTCAAATTCTCCCTTAATAACAGCAGCCTTTCTAGGATGCATCGAATGGATTCATTGACGAACGAGCTTCGCATTAGGATAAGTGGGCATTTCGTGCACCACTATAGTTGGATCGATAGCAGGAATTTCCTCATACAACCAAGCGAAGACATCGTGAAATTCTTTAAAAAGGTAAATGTAAACCCAGATCTCTTCTAGAGAATAGTAAACCTTGATGTGAATGCTCTCGATAATTCTAGGTTTAATGGAAATGTCAATTGGGATGGTTGCAATAATATTTCCCATATTACCTTCGGATAGAACTTCCTGCACCAAAACAGGTGTTTGAAGTGGATGTGTCGGTTATGAGAAACAAAAGTCTCAAGACACAAAGAAATATCACTAAGACTTGGAAGAAATGAGGAATGATGATGAGCATCATTCCAGGGAATTTCATCAAGAGACATAACCTCAAAAATACTCTCGTCAGTGGGAAATATCTCATTCAAGGGATCCAGAGAATTCCAAGAACCAAACCAAGGAGATTGTGAATACATGTCTAGGTGCATACTAAGAGTAGTATGACTTTCAGAAGTAGTTGTTGAAGCCAAATAACTTCTTGATAAGCTTTTCCTAAAGGACTTAGCGGCATAGCATCACTGAAAGAATCAACCTAATCCAGAGTAGGGGTGATCCATGGATCACTTGAGGTTGAGATCACATTGACCAAGGCGACATGCATAGGTGGGAGAGAAAAAGTTTCTATTAAAGCATAATCTTTGAAAAGACCTTCGCCCACACTCAAGTAGGGAATATCATCATTTCCCACATATGGGACATCTCCGTTTGAATAACCGGAAGAGAAAAAGGCTAATTGATCGATGGTGACGATTTTCCCTCCATGAGGAAAACAAAGCACATGGAACAAATAGGAAAACACACAAAACATGGCATGAGTACAACTTCGTCCAAGTAGAAAGTTGTAATTCAGATTCGCATCTACGACTTCTAATTCTAATTCAACAGTTTTCCCTTCCAAGGTGATGGGAAAACTTGTGAAAATACCATAAGGACGAGATCCTCTATCATCAAAGGCTTCTAAGGTATTCAGAGACTAATTGAAAGGTGGAGATTCGATGGCTTTCCAACATGAAATACACATAATTCAGATGGAAGCACCCTCATCAATGACAGCTTGATGAATCGTCTTCCCTTTTAAAATGACTTGAATAAAAATAAAAATAAAAAATGATGGGGAAGACGAGGAACATGGTTTTCCAGATCAAAAGTGATCAAATTAAAATCGGTAGGATCGATTCCTCCTATTGCAGATAATAATGATTTTCATTTCATTGGACAAGTTTGGAGAACTTCCAACGCAGACATCGTGGAAGGCGCTTGAGCCAGATCTTTGACAATATTGTAATGTTGAGAAGCTCTAGCATTCAGATTATAAGATGACTTCCGAATCACACCTTTAGGAGGTGATCAAATGACGGATTCATTATTAGGTCTCTCAATATGAATAGGACCAGAACTAGGTGGAGCGGAAGTGGAAGGTGTATTAGTGGCTTCCTTTTCCACCATCTTCTTTTGTGGAGTTTGATAATATTTTGACTGGGTGGCAACAGAAATAGGCACTATTCCACTCATGTAAACCTGAGAACCTAAAGAGATAGAGGATTGTGGTTGGTCTACCAATTGGGTCTTCTGTGATGGGAATGGATCTTTCAGTACAGTCAGCATCCCTTGAGTGCCTTTCAATAAGCGACTAACTTATGCACGACGGGGACAATCTTTGGTGTAGTGATCTTCCTCACCAACGAGGCATGGATACTTAGGCTTACGTTTGGAGACACCATCAGCAAATGACTTAGTAGAATCCTATTTCGGGGTATCATATTTTGCTTTTCCTTTACCCTTGTTTTTACCTTTTGAGGCTTTGCCTGTCATGGTAGACTGAAAGACATTAACCTCATAGCTTTTACTAGGATTTGAAGAGGATTTCGAAGGAGGATTGGATGCATTATTTGAAATAGATTTTTTCTTCGAAGGATATTTATTGGAAGTTTGAGATACTGATCCAATAATACCATCGACAAGCTGTAGGTCTGGAGACTTCGAAGATGTTGGATCTGAAGGTGGCCTCGGAGTATCATGAAAGATCTCATATAATGTGCCAGATTGAGAATACACCAAATCTAAATATTGAGCATGGTCGATGGCTTGACCTTCAGTAACATAACCTCCTATTGCTATGTCTACGAAAATTTTGTTGATGAAGGTAAACCATTCGGTTAACAACTCATCAGGTATTTCAAACTTGATGAGGCAACGCCACGTCTCCATTCATGGATGTGATCGGAGATATGGGTAGAAATATCCTATTTCATAGATGTAAGCAAATGGGTACCAGTTTCACAACGAACCAGTAACTGGAAGTAAGTGAGGAAGGCCATGGCCAAAGAATTGAAGTCTGAATAGGTACCTCGAGGTAACTCGATGTACCATTTCGTGGCAGCACCCGTCAAGGTTCACTAAAGAGACATAGATGAACAGAGTCGTCAACATAGGAATTGGAAGAACACCATAAGTGATAAGTCATTACATGGGCCTAGGGGTCTTCTTTAGGTTTTCCTTTGAATTTTGGGCAATCGCTAGGAAATTTATTGGGAACCAGAGGCCAATAAGGCAAATGAAGTATTGTATCAATAGTGAGCCTTGAGACATCCGGCAGTTCCAACGTCGTTAGAAACGGAAATTACGGGTTGAAAGGCATGTAAGGCCTTTGATAAGGCCCACTTTGTAGATTCCATCCTTGTTGGTAAGGTTTTTGTCCCCAAAGTGGCATATTTTGACCATAAGGAACCCTATTTTGCCCCCACTAAGGGATACCCTAACCATAAGGTGGATTCTACCCCCACAAAGGTGAATTTTGTCCAAGGTAAGGTTGATACTAACCTGTCATTGGTCATTGAGAATCATAAGGTGGATAAACATTTTACGCGGCATATGGATTATAAAGTTGTTGTTGAAACTGTTGACCCTGGTGATAAAACTATTGGCCCTGCTGCTGCAGCGATTTACCTTGTGGTTGCAAGGTTTGAGCTTGTTGATATAAAGGTTGGTTTTATTGTTACAAG
This sequence comes from Pinus taeda, assembly GCA_000404065.3. Taxonomy (NCBI): domain Eukaryota; kingdom Viridiplantae; phylum Streptophyta; class Pinopsida; order Pinales; family Pinaceae; genus Pinus; species Pinus taeda. The sequence continues at coordinate 70,836 of APFE030630342.1, read as the reverse complement.
GGTTGACCTTGCTGCTGCAATGGTTGACCTTGTGGATACAAGGGATGGTTTGGTTGTTGGACAAATTTCCCTTATTGCTGCAAAGGTTGTTGAAACTACTGCAAAGGTTGCCCCTGCTGCTATAAAGGTTGTTGTTGAACAGTCCCTTGAGTAATTCCTTGTTGGTACTAATAAATTCTAGCTGGGAATTGACCATATGCACCGGGAATAGGATTTTGACCAGGATGCATATGAGGACCTACTTGTGGAATATAAGGCGGATTTTGAAGTGCTTGTGAACCATATGGAACATAAGACTATTGGTGGGGTATCTGGGCCGAATAAGGATGTTCATATTGGACATTACTTGCTTCAGTTGGAATAGATGATCCAGGGGGATTAGGAATACCACTAATAGATTGAATCACTCCAACCATGTGAGGTTGTGATGCACTCACATGGGTTCCACTTGAGACAAGAGGGATATTTTGAAATTGACCCCATGTTGTGGATGAGGTGGTGGCACATTTTTTCCACTTTATTGGGGAACTGAGTAACTTACAAACTCATTAACTAAAACTCTCGCTTGCACCAAGATTTTAGGTTGGAATGAAGGTAACAGTTGCGTCAGAATGGTTGCTTGAATCAGAACTGAAGTAAAAACAGTTTTCACAGGAATATGAGAGGTCACATTTGGAATAAACAGACTAGAGGTAGGCATATCATTCAATGACCAAATTGGATTTTGGTATAACAAAGAAGCATTAAGAGTTCCTGAAACTAGTTGAGCCAAGGTCATATAACCATGTGGAAGCATAGACCCATTGTTTTCAATAGGTTGTTAAGATGGACCTCTTCATACATAAGGAAAATATTCTGGTGGAAAGTCATATTCAGAATCATTATCAATACGATGAGTATGAGTAGTTGAGACTTCCGAAGGACCTCAAGGAGATGTTGGAAACTCACCTTCTGAAGCCATGGGTGGAAACAGTTGGCGAGGAGGAATCCAAGATGGATGAGGGGATAAATCCAAAGGAACATCATGATTATCGTATGGACTATAAGGTTGTTGAGGAGATATCACCAATGGATCAAAAAGCAAATTTAGAGGAAATAAAGCAAACCTTTGTGGACTCTCAGGGGTTTCTGGATCAAACTCCTAAGACGACAATGAGTCTCGAGGTGGGGGATGAGAATAAAGGGGTTGGATACTTGGGAAAATTCCAAGTTTAAATCCTTGAGCTTCAACTGACTATGAAAGTTCAAGATGAACTCCTTGTGATGACCCTTCAGTATTAGGTGATGAAGGGGAACAGTGTGGTGAACTTAATGGTTCGTCCATGATGACTTTCTCTCAAAATAAAAAGGAGAATAGATGATTTCATTGAGGGATTTGAAATTAAAATTTACAAGGAATTACTCAATATGAGTTCAATAAGCAACTGCATGGGTTTGACATATTATCATTGACAGATAATTTTATAGCTTAAAACAACAAATAAATCCAAAAGGGTTATACTAGGAAAGAGGGTCTACCAAGTATCCATGAACCGTTATATACACCTTAGCCAAAACTAAGGACTTAATGTACGATGGTCGATCTCCCCAAATGATGTGTGCAGTGTATCACGTTTACAAGGCAGTTGAATCGGTTACTTGTGGCTAAAGTATAGCAACCTAGTGGGGTCTCCCAATATATACTTGACACTACAGGGAGCACAAGTCCATATTAGCATTGTCTAATCCATAATCGTTCAACGAGAGCATTCCCATTTACTTGCCATACTGAAGTGCCTCCTATATACCCAAAAGCACTAGAGAACCTTTGATATACTTCCGTACTGGAATGGGATTTCACCCCGAGATACAATGCAGGAAGTTAACGACAATTTCTATGTTTAAATATGTTGGAACACGTCTCTAGCCTAGACCTCTAGATATTTGTGTTAGGTTACAAATGCTCCTTAAGTTAATTGAGGTAAATTTTAAGTTTATCTTGAATTAGGTTTCAATTTTATGGCTCAACGATGTCACCTGAATTCCTATGACGCAACTAAATGAGAAAAATGAAAGCTTTTCATTCGATGAAGGCTAAACTAACAAGGCAAAAGAGACAACCAAACAATGCATCAATCAAGCAAAATTCATCAAAACATATCTCCCTAACTTTTCGAATGCAAAATGTAAAAAATGCAAAATACTCTTTCACTTTCACTAACGCATGCAATGCCAAAATGCAATCTTATGAGAAACAAAATCACTTTCTTTCTCTAAGGTGCACTAATATTTTTGTTCGTTTTCTTTTACTTTGATTCAAAATGCAAACTAATGAATAAGCAAAGGAAAAATGTATTTCAAAACAAATAATAATGAAAATTTCATTCACTTTGGTTTCAGAGAAAAAATTGTTTCAAAAATACTTAAATGAAGCGATCCTTTCACTTTTCTTTTTGAAACAACGAAATCAAAACAAGCATATACTTTCAATTTCACCAAAGCAAACAATTGTAATCTATGTTTTATAATGGAGCAAAATCAATTTTCAAAGTACCAATATGATCCAATACTAATAAAAACATCCCCACAAATATAGACCGAAAGCAACTTGAAAATGGTGTCCTGATCGCAGTAAAACTTCGAAATGGAGACAATCGATCTCACAAAGACAATCCAAGTGATGAGTGAAGGGTGACCTAGACCTAGAAACCCTAGAAGACAACCTAACTTCAATCACACACCAACAGAAGCAAAGAGACAATTGCAACCATTAAAGGACAACAATCAAGGTAAACATAATGAAATCACACTAGAAAAACACTCACAGAGGACCATCCCACAGCCTTGGTAATGGTGTAAGGACCATATTGGAGTAGTTTGAGATTTTGATGGGCTCTGGTAAGGCGTTATTTCTGAAAATGCAACCAAACTTCATCACCCTCCTAAAACTTGTGTGGCACCCGATGTTGATCATGGCGTGCTTGTACTTGGCAATTTTCATAATGGAGCAATGGTATATCGGCATGTTGGGTAGAAGTGCTTCAGGAGTCAGATCAAATGAATGCTTGACCTGACAATGGACTGGTAACCCTGTGGGTGAGGAGAAGATGTCCCTCTATTCTTTCATGACCATATCCACCTACTTTTGTTGCATGGAGGAACGCTTCTTGGGGGCCATGGATGTGGCTACGATCTTCCCCTTACTTTGAGATTGATTGAGAAAGAAAATAAATTTCCTAGTCTGGGAGATGATCTTACTGCATTTCTTAGCAAAGATCAAAGAGGTGGTGCTCCTGTATCCTCTATAGCGTATTATCCAAAGGAATAATCACATAGCGAGGTCTAAACTCATATATAGCATGTCGCTTCCACAAGTATAGTTGTCCTGATAATACATCACTGCTGGCTGACTTTGAGATCTCATCCTTAGATATTGTATGGTTGCAGGTGTGGTGTAGTCAATAGGCCCAACCACTTCACAACCTATACTGAAATCAGGTTTTTTTGGCTTCCACTGTCAACAATGAATTGCAGCATCAAACCCTTCACCCACATTTGTGAGTGGAAAAGACACTCCCCCTCCTCTGGATCTTTGGGCTCATTCTTTTGGATATTGGTGCTGGCAACAATGATTTTAGGCTCCACATCAATAAACAATTTCACTTTTTCATTCCTCTTGTCGAGTTCTGACTCAGGGTCGAAACATGCATCTAATTTTGAAGCCTTCAACTTAGCCAACAGTGACTGCTTGGCCCGACACTCATTTGTGTTGTGAGTGGGGCTCTTATGGAACTCACACCACTTTCATGTGTCTTTATTTGACTTTGTGGTGGTGTTATTTCCTTGTGGCTTCAACAGGTTGTCTTGGGTCACCCTGCCTTGGCTTTGTCCTTGATTCTGTGGTTTGGGGATGCATTTCCATTGCTTTGGATTTGTGGATCAAAAGTCTCGATTATTTTGTTTAACTTCTGCTCAAACTTGTAGTGTATCTGTACATCATGTCAAGCGATGAGATTTCTAAGAACTCCATCTCGTCCTAGATGTGCCTGTGTAGGTAGTCGTGATATTTGAGTACCAAATGCCACTCAGAATCCTTGATACCCAACTTTGTGTGAAGGGTATGAAAAATATTGGTAAACTTTGGCATGTTTTGGCCCCTTCCATGCCGAAGCATGGTCCACTTTATGTATTTATCCTGATAGCTCCCGATAGGGTAGTAAATCTCCTTCATGGCATCCCAAAACGAATTCCAAGTGGGTGTGGCTAAAAATAGTGAGGGTTCCCTCTCGTCCTTTTGCTCACAGTAGGTCTATCACCAGTCCTTGATGTGGGGAACGACTTTGAGAAGAGAAAAAGTGGTATTTTCTCGGTTGGAAAAATCATGAACTAAAAAATATCCTTCTAGCAAATTTAACCATTTATCTACAACATCTATATATATATTTGACCCTCAAATATGGGGATGTCAAAGTTAAGTTGTACCTTAAAGGATGTGGTGCTTCCAGAGTAGCTGTCGTAAGCTGATGTGTCACCCCTGGGTAGCCGCTGAAGGATCTGGGCAAAGTTGTCCATCATCGCGTTCCTTTGTCACTTGAAGGCTTCTTCGAGCAAGATTTTGATTGGATCTCCTACCCCCTCATCTTTCTTTTCTTCCGCCGTGGGAGGTCGTAAGGATTTGCGAGGCTAGTCTTGCAAAGATTCAACCAGTTTGAGCCCTAACTCCTTATATCCTGACCTTGTTGGGGACATGCAAAGAAAAACAGAGAAAGAGAAGACTACTCTGATACCACTAATCTGAATTTAAACATGAATGCAAAAAATTACAAATATAACCATAAATAAAGAGATGCAACAAAAATAACACTTCGTTTCATTAATATCAAATATTGGAGTATGCTTACCAACAGAATGGAAATAAGACTAGCTCAGGCGATGGTAGCTTATCTTTGAGAACATATGTGGCGACTACATGCCTTTGAACTATGTTACAATGAGGCTTGGGGGCCTGTTTATTATTGATAAAAAATGGAAAACCCTAAACATCCAAAAAACTTACCCTAGGAGAAGAAGCGCCAAAACTATAGGCCCCGCTTGGGTAAATTGGTACATCAACTCCCCAGGGTCGTAACTTTGGCATACGATCTTCGTTTGGTGCACACAATACCTCATTATAAAGATATATCTGAGGAATAAAACTTTTGAGTGGCCAATGTTAGGCACTATACCATGTTGGCCCCGATTTTCCCAAAAAACATCATTTAGGGCCTCAAAGTGGCTCCGAAAGTTCAGGACCCGAAAAAATGCCTATTGTAGCGACTACAACCGCCCTCAAAAATTTGCACCTGCACCCAATTTCGGAGCCTCCGTTGAGAGTTTCACTTGATGGCTGCACACACTCGGGTTCACTCTGTGAGCTCGTGTGGGTCTTCACACCCACCTTTCTTGATCATTTCACCCAAGTTTTTGCATATTCATATCAAAGGCATGCTCGCGACCATGTTTTGGTTATACTCAAAGTCTTCTCTTTGTGTGTACTTGTTGTGTTCACTATGAAAGCATTTGTCACACTCACAAAGGAAGTCACATTCACTATCATGCAAGCGTTGTCACAGTTGACCAACGACCAATCACAAGTGTCGCGTTTGTCACTTACACATCGGTCAATCATGTTGAGGATGTGTGTCTGGATGGTTTGAGTCGTCTCGTCGTCAAGTCATGTAAGTGTGTGTTTACAAGATCACATATGAATTTTTTGTTCATTCACACACATAGTCACTTTGCTGAAGTTCTGATGACCGGATTCCCCTCTGACAACTAGACCATCACCCTGCCATCGACTCGATCGACTGTCACCCATAACAACGTAGAAGCACCAAGTAAGCCATTTTAAGCTACGTTGTCCACAAGCAAATCAATCAGCCTTCATGTTGGTCAAATGGATAGTTTGACCCAGCAGCCACCCTGAGAATGACTCCCCTCAAAAATTGCACAGAGCTTGCAGACCTTACCCACTCCACTGACTGGGAAAATTTCACAGACATGCCAGACAAACACCCAGTGCCCTTCCCTGTCTCCCTCATAAAATTGTGTAGTTTTTCCAGCCATACCTCCCAACAGTCAACTAGATACTCACCAAGAAAATTATGCATTTTTCATGACCAACTTCTATGTTGTCCAGCAGTCCACTCAGCTCAGAAACTACGCAGTGGTGATCAACAATCCATCCTCCCAGCACCAGCACAGTTTTTCTCGCAACAGCCGGCTGATAGTTCCCTCCAAGAATTATGTAGTTTTTGCTCCCAAGCTCCAGCAATTGACTGCCAGTTCCCTCCAGGAATTGCACAGTTTTTGCTTCCAGTTACCTAGCATCTGACTGCCAATTCCCTCCAAGAATTGCATAGTTTTTGCTGCCAGTGACCCAACAATTGACTGCCAGTTCCCCTCAGGAATTGCACAGTTTTTGCTTCCAGGCTCCCACTGCCCTCTCATTCTAGAAATTGTGCAGATTTTGCCTGCCTAGCCTTCCCGCAACCCAGATTTTTCCTCCCAAAAACTGTGCAGTTTTGTCCTCCATTTGAGCCAGACACTACGGATAGTCACTGTTGAGCTGAATTGCCCATCTTCATCACCTGGTGACTCTTGCACAGTTTTCATTAGCAGTGCCTGAAGCCTCCATCCCACCTCGCAACTTTGTTACCTCTCCTAGTCACCTGCATCCGAAATGATCATGCATCATGGTAAACTAGGAGGTTTTTGGATTTGATGTCATCTCATCATGAGTGACTGAATATACAAGTACACAAACAAACATGGCGCGATGGTAGATGGGATTACCAAAGTGAGCACATGCAGAAGGACAAGTTCACCAAAAAACGAACAAACGATGCATGCAAAGAGATATGTTCGTGAATGGATGATCATGCAAAGATGTGCTCATGGAAGGAAAAATGAGAAAACATGCAAGATGTGCTCATGGATGGACGAATGGACAAACATGCACCTTTCGCGAACGGACGAACCCGTCAATCTTACCAACATACAAGCAAGGAGAAATTTGTGAATGCAACATTAAGCAAACCAATGACCATCGAAGACTCTACGCACTTTTCCATGTGGAGGTGAAGCTAGGACACACCATGAGGACATCCATCACCCAGTAGCACTGCAGCTTGACATTCACACTAGCAATAGCACAAATGTACCAGCACTGTCATGTCGAGTCATGTCATGAGTCATGTCATCCACATCTCTATTGTGAGCCATATTGTCAATCAATGTAATGTAACGTGGAAGTCCAAGAGACCCACTTGTTGTATGAAGAGTCATGTAAAGTCGAAAATTCATGGAAGTCAAACAGTCATGAGGGTAGTCGAACAGCCACAAGGGTCAGTTGCACCCTTGGCTATAAATACCCCCTCATTTTGTACATGCAAAGGAATTTTCACCTCAGCTCCTCCCACATAGCCTTGAGAGTCTATAACCTTTTCTTTGAGGAGTAAGTAGTGGATCCAATGCCCCGCCCATGAGGTTAGTGATGTAAGGTGTAACAATGTGTCTTGGAACTTTCACTTAATTCAGAAGCCTGCTAACAAGCCGACACGTTTTCACACATGTATTGTAATTGTTGTAAGACTAATCTTGAACACTTGTAATGCATGTTTCTTTAACCTGTGTTTAACACTTGAACTCATTTACTTGTTGTAATACATATATGTTAATGAAAATGTGTTGTATATGATGCTAATGTTGTCTCACCTGTGTTGGTTACCTCCCCAGACATCAGACAACCCTTTCACATCAAACTTGCTATAACAACCATTGCACTCACACGAACTCATCCGTTGAGTGTTATACGTGTTATCTTCCCTTGTATCTTGTGACAGCCACATCTGTGTGGACCATTATTCTGGAAGTTGTGCACATCCTGTTGTGTTGTGTGTTCCTAACAGAGTTGGGTCTTCCTCCCAACCAACTTGGGACTCACTCTCACCCTCTCCCTCTACAGTGAAAGAACCATTGGTGCAAGTCACACTAGTAATCACCAAGCATGTGAACCTCACTTCTCGAAAACAAAGCATACCACTCTCTTGTGCTGAAAAGCAAGAGTTGAGGCAAATATTTAAGATAATGGCAACCAGTCCATCATACTGGATGGGACTCCCTCACCAAACGGTGTGAGGTCTAGTTGGGACTTCATACCGGGGTGATCCCCTGAATGTTGGCGGGTCCAGCATCGTAAACATTTCTAGCACTAGAAGGAGTGTAGCCATTTGTATATGGCTTAACGTCCTCTCACACTCATTCATCAACCATCTAGTCAAGCCCTCTCACCTACGCATGACTCTGTAGTTGGTTACTTCTCACCTCCCAGGACTGAACATGAAATTATGTATCATCACCTTCCCTCCATGCATCCGATCACTCGCCAATTCATGAAAGCAGTCAGACTGAGCCTAGGCATACAGCATCTTCCATATGCATCAAGGAAGCCAAAAGACACTCCCACAGGAGTTGTTGTATCATCAGTGGAAGAAGTAGTTCTTACCACACTTGAAGGTCTGGTAGAAGCTATTAAAGACGGAGAGGAACCTTCGGTCTTTCGATAAGGGGAATGAGATACCCTTGTGATATTGGGATCAGACTCTAGTACAGGAGGTAGAGGGGAAGGCAGTAGAGGAGGCGGAGGTGGAGACGAGCCAATAGACTCAGAGACGGAACCATCAAATTCTGAAAGAGAGGAGGAGGACAAAGAAGAAGAAGAGATGGATAACCAAAATCTGGAATGGATGAGTCAGGGACCATTGGCTCTCCTAGGTGTCTTGCACAAGATGTTGAAGTGAGCGGAGAGAATGAACATCAAGTTCAACCCTAATAGCACGGTGAAGGCAGAAGACCATTTGGACAACTACTACCTGCAGCTACAGATCCTTGAGGTATGGCATGATGACGTAGAATGTCGATTATTTCCATGTACCTTGGACGGTCACGTAGCTACATGGTATCATAGCCTTCCACCAAGCTCCATATAGAACTAGGGTGCATTCAAACACATGTTCCTTGAAAAGTTTGCTAATGACAAGACCCCATATATGTTACTCAAATAATTGGGAAGCTTGAAGATGGAGGGGAAAGAAAAGGAAGAATATTTCAATCACAGGTTTACACACATATTGAACAAATACTTCATGACTCCATCACTGTTGATCACTACACGTCCACACTGCGGGCCAGCATTACACAGTTCATCAAGCAAGCTGTGAAACCAACACTCTTGGAAAATTGTGAAGAGGCTATTGTTGTAGAGAAAGACCTGCGCACAATTGGATTCATCAAGGATGATGAACCAACAAAGGACTCCAAAGAGGTGAGTAGGAAGTCCCAAGTGATGGAAAGAAAGGGTAGAGACAATGAAGCAACTGATATTGAAACCCTCACTCGCCTCGTCAAGAACTTGACTATGAAAGTGTCTAAGCTTAAACAACGGAAAACAGACACATATGCAAGAAGCTATCTATCCAGATAGAGATAGGGAAGCATCTTATCAAGCAGAAACTTGTTCGCTCCAAAAATCGTGCAGAGCTCTGTTTTCCATGTCAAATAGTGTGCAGATCCTAAGTTATGTTCATTCCACGAAGAACATCACCCCGATAACTCTTGTTCGAACTAGAAGCGAGTTGCAAGCTCTGTATGTAGTCATACATTCGATGCAGAAAGAAGTATGCAGGAGCAATCGGAATACATTAATACTGACAAAGAGGTTGCACCTGATGAAGCATCAAGTTTTGGGCATGTGGTGAATGTGTATCAATGCTCTCAAGCAATGTCGAAGACAAACACTGAGAAGCAGCCCCAAAAGCAAAATGACCGTAACAACCTCAGGAGTAAAGGGGCTCCCCTTACACTTGGGGAAGCACAAGAAAATATGAGATTATTGTTGAGGAAGGTTGATCCACCTGCCACCCGAAAGAAGAAGACACAAAACAAGTCCAGGAAGACAATGGCAGACAAGAGTACATCCATCAACAGCAAACTGCAAAACACTCCTCCAAACAACACGAACATTCGTTCTACCCCGAACACATCAGTGACTCTATAACCTCTCGACTACAACATTGTATATGACATGAAGAGAACTCAAGCGAACATCAATTTTTTCAATTTAGCTAAGATCTAGGGTCAGTGAGACATCCTGTTGTGTGCATTGGGACAGACAGCAACTGACAGCGCAACCTCTGCCAACAAGGGAGCAAGCACACCTCCCGGATCACTTTCTACTATGCTCAACACACTCTAGATGGAAGAAGAAAACTCAGGTTGCCCTCCATTCCTCCTATCATTTGAAATTTTTAACTACAATGTTCACAACTACTTGGTTGATTCTGGTGCAACAGCCAATGTCATGTCGCTCTCCATTGCGAAAAAGATCAATGCACAATGGAGCAAGACATTCGCGTGAATCATCCATCTTGATCAAACATTGGTACCATCCATTGGTGAACTGCAAGACATGATCATATGACCATCTCATGAAGGTTGAGTCCACCAATGCATCAAAATAGTTTTTGTGGACATACCGGAGGCATACGATTTACTACTCAGCAGAGATTGGTCCAGCAAGTTGGATGGATATTTTACTATAGACTGTTCCCACATGTGGCTTCTGTACAAGGGCAAATGCAACCAAATCTGGGTATTTTCTTAGAGGTATATGAAGCACAATGTCACTCCCCTTAACGATGATAATGAACTATTGTCCTTAGCAGAAATCATGTTTGGCAACTGCCTCCTGGAAACAGCATTGGGGTGTTATCCTACACGACTAGCTCCAACCCCACCAGACACACAGTTGGGATTCCTTCCATGCCCAATTGATGGTAATGAAACATGTACAGTGCATTGTACCAATAGTAGCAGTAGCAATAGCAACAGTAGTCGCAGTAGTACTAGCACATCATGTGGTCTATGTATAGACAAATTGTGAACCATGTACTTTGACGGATCAAAGACACAGGACGGCTCAGGATCCGGGTGTGTCTTGATTGACCCTTACAACAGGAAGCATCTGGTTTCAAGTCACTTAGAGTTCGAGTGCACGAATAATGTTGTTGAGTATGAAGCACTCGTGTTAGGATTGCAGAAAGTCATCAGCCTCAATGTGGTCATGCTCAAAGTGGTAGGTGATTCAGAGATAGTGGTACGGCAAGTACGTAACACCATTCATTGTTTGTCACCGCAACTCAAACGTTACTAGCAAGAGGTATGGTGGCTAATCTCTAACTTCCAAGCATTTAACATCATTTTTGTACCACGTACGCATAATGTAGCTGCCAATGCTCTGGCAAATGCAGCTTCGAGAATGTCACCAATTAGGGATAGATTTACTATTGAAATTTTGTACAAACCATCCATCCTGGATAACATAAGTAATTTAAGTGTGTTTAATGATGATCAACGGATACTGCTTTTCATGGCCAACACTAATGTATTCAAAGATGTTGCAATAGATGATGATGAGCATGAGCGCTCTCTGCATGCAGAAGCCGGTAATAGGAAAGGCCACCTTATCACAAAAGGTGTGGCAACATTGGAAAAGCTTTATGACTTGCAAGAACATTTTCAGGGGCCAAGGAATAGAAAGATACACAGTTCCACCATGATGCATGAACTGATCAACTTGGGAATAGAACAAGATCCGAATTTCATCAATCTTGGTACATGTTGCACACAACAAGAGCGGCAAGTCTTTTTCCGCTTGTTCAAACAATACCGAGATTTGTTCACATGGATGTATGATGATCTAAAAACTTATGACACGTGGATCATCCAACACATCATCCTGATCAAAGAAGGGGTCAAGCCATATCATCAAAAGCTAAGAAAAGTATACCCATCACTTGAAGCACTCACACAGAAAGAGCTCACCAAGCTGTTGGATGCATGGATCATATACAAAGTTCGCCATTCCACATGGGTTTCAAATCTTGTTCTTGTACGCAAGAATTCTGGGAAAATCTACTTGTGTGTTGATTTTTGTAACGTAAATGCACCTCATACAAAGAAAAATACCCTGTGCCATCTATGGACCACATTCTACAAATAGTATCTGGGGCACAGATGTTTTCTCTTCTTGACAGTTTCTTAGGATACAGTCAAGTTTTGGTAACAAAACCTGATAGACTTAAGACTACTTTCCGTACCAAGTGGGGCATGTTCACTTACAGATGAATGTCGTTTGGGCTTGTAAATGCAGGTGCAACCTTTCAGCGCTCCATGGACATCACTTTTCACGCATCAGATAGAGCATAGTGGTATACCTTGATGATGTGTCTATGTTCTTAAGAATATGAGAAGACCACATACGCCATCTGAAGAAAAATTTTGAGCGATGCCAGAAATACGGGATTTCCTTGAATCCCAAAAAGAACGTATTCACAGTGTCAAAGGGGAACCTCCTCGGACACATTGCTTCCAAAAGTGGGATCAAGGTGGATCGGAACCGGGTCGAGACTATTACACTAATCCCTCACCCAGCTAACAAGAAATCCATGCAATCCTTCTTGGCCAACATAAACTTCCTCCAGAAGTTCATCTCAGATTATGCACAGATAATCAAGTCCATGTAGGACATGATCAGGAAAGATACAGTCTATAGTTGGGGCAAGAGGTAAAAGTATGTATTCCCCCGGATCAAGCATGTCATTACAGAAGCATCTGTACTCTATAGCCCAAACTTCAAGAAATATTTCATGCTATACACCTTCGCCTCCGACAATTCACTCACTGCAGTGCTCACTTAGAAGGATGAAATGAACGATGAATGTCCCATCTCCTTCATGGGCACAAGCATGCAGGGACCAGAACTCAACTACCCCATCATTGACAGGAAAGCATATGCATTTTACAAGGCGGTGAAACACTTCAGATCCTACTCACTGAAGAACAACTACATAGTCTTCATCCCTCACCCAGTAGTTTGCACATTGCTTGTACAATAAGAACTGGGTGAACGACATGTGAACTAGATGACAGGCTTGCAAGAGTATGATCTTGAAATCAAGCTAGTTCACACGATCAAAGGACATGGGCTCTGTAGACTTGTAGCTAAATCAGTACACTCACCAGAGAGTGAAGAAGAGCTCGTCGGCTAGGAGCGGGAAATTGAGATGTATGATATAAGGCGAGGAACCCCCACTAAAGACAGAACCTCTTGGTATGCAAATGTGTGCCAATACATTGAGCACAGCATCATACCCTCTCACTTTTCCATCAGACAAAATTTGGCATTGCACCTCAAAGCCTTAGCTTATCAATCGGTGCACGAAGTGCTTTATAGAAAGCACAGAACAAAGTTTTGCTCAGGTGCTTGGAGGTACATGAATCAGAGAAGGTACTTCAAGATCTACATGACAGACCTATTGGGGGTCACTTTGAGGGAAACAACATTGTGCACAAAGTTATGCGAGTTGGTTTCTACTAGCCCACATTATTCAAGAATGCACATGATTATGCCCACAAGTGCCTGGTCTGTTAGTGATGCATCATAGGAACATGAAGATCAGCAACCCCACTGTACCTTGTTGCAGTGACCGAACCATTCCAACAATGAGGCATGGACATCATTGGGGAGATCTTGCCACATTCGTCAAAGCAACAATGCTACATTCTAACAGTAACTGATTACTTCACGTGGTGGATAGAAGCAGTTCTGCTCAAAAAAGTGAACAACCAGGAGGTCATCAACTTCCTCCAGCAAAAAATCATCTCACGCTTCGTTGTTCCAGTATCACTTTTTTTTTTATAATGCATCATACTTTTCGTGTTTGAAACTCTATGATTTTGCATTATAGAATGGTATTGTACTAGGAAATTCATCTTACTATTACCTGCAAGGAAATGGTCTGGCAGAATCCACGAATAAAAACCTCATCCGCATAATCAAGAAGATCGTTTTCTCTTAGCAGCGCAACTAGCATACCACCCTGACGAATGCATTATGGGTTGACCATGTAACACCCAAGCCCTCTCAGAATACCTCACTGTACTTCCTGATTTATGGTAAAGAATCCATCCTTCCACCAAATATCTACTTGCCTACACTTTAGCTTTCCCAAGAATCCCAAGGCAAGCCTTGCCATCTAGTTCAGCGTAGGATGGATGCTCTCCATAAGATTCAGGAAGAAAGGATGAAAGCAAAACAAAAATTCACACTCCACCAAAACCATATCAGGAGATGGTTCGACAAGAAGTCTGCAGAGAAAGCTAACTTCGGCATTGGTGACTTAGTTCTGAAATAGGAGAACTCCCATGAAGACAAAGGCAAATATACGAAGTTCTAGTCCCTATGGATTGGTCCATACACAGTCCATGAGAATCTTGGCCCACACATGTATCGTCTACAATCACTTGACAAGAGGGTTGACAACCTTCCTATCAATGGCCAAGATCTCAAGCATTACTTCAAGTAGGTCAAGCCGCACCCCGTACCATGTACGTAGTCTGCTTGTTGCTTGTTGTCTTCATCTTGTTTTCCTTGCTTACTATCTTTTCTTTTATTTGGTTTGTTTTTCTTACTATTTTTGTTTACGTTTGTTCTGTTTTCTTCATACCTTACTATTTTTTTTTCCGGAATAAGTGCTGCCAATTACTATGTTCTAAATTTTAAATAGAGTATGTGGCTGAGATTTCAAGAGACTTGTGATCCTGCAGCACTTGGCCAATCTTGTTTCCATCTTCTCTGTGCTTGGTTATAACCTTTGGCCAATGAAGTCTTCACGGAAAATAAGAACCGTCTACAAGGGAATTTTTGGTCCAACAATGAACCTGTGTCCACACTAGGAAGCCCCGTGCCTGTACTCAGCCTTCTAATCTATGTGTTCAAGCTCATCCAACTAGTAGAAATGGAGAAGGGGAAAATCTAAAACAAAAAGCCTATGTCAGAGGTCTTACATGCTTCTTTAAAGGAACAATCTCTTCTGCTCTCAATAAGTCGAGATCTCTCTTCCACCCAAAAATAAATAAGTGCCTATGCACAGTCCTCTTGAAAAAAAATAAAGGCAAAAGAAGAGAAAGGCTTCCTGTGCAGAGAGGTGAAGCATGCAACTCCACCGGGGTACTGACCAGGCTCGCTAGTAGTGGAGCAATGTGAGTGTTCCTGCGTGACTCCAACGGGGTACTGACCAGGCTCGCTAGTAGTGGAGCAATGTGAGTGTTCATGCGTGACTCCAACGGGGTACTATCCAGGCCTGCTGGTAGAGGAGCAACACCAGATATGAAAACTTATACTCTGAAAATATTCAACTTGAGAGCTAAACTACCCTTCACAAATTCGAAACACTGTGATCAAGCTGAACTTTTGGTTGTGTTTTACTACGTTGGACAAAGGTGAACCATGTGTGTCCATGGGGTAAGTGGGGAAGCCGGAGTAACCCACACAGCAATTCAATACTCCCTAAAAGACCAAGTCCCTCTGCTACCAATGAACCAAAACAGAGGAAGCTAGAGTTCTACCTTGCTTTATCATTTCACCCAAGTTTTTGCATGTTGATGTCAACGTCATGCTTACAACCATGTTCTGGTTATACTCAAATTCTTTGCTTCCTATGTACTTGTTGTGTTTCTTATGAAAGCATCTTTCACACTCACACACGAAGTCACATTCATTGTCATGCAAGCGTCGTCAAAGTCGACCAACAATCAATCACAAGTGTCACGCTTGTCACTTACACATCGGTCAGTCATGTTGAGAACGTGCATTTAGATGGTTTGAGTCATCTCATCTCAAGTCATGTAAGTGTGTGTTTGCAAGATCATGTATGCTTCTTTTGCTCGTTCACACACTTAGTCACTTTGTTGAAGTTCTGATGACCGGATTCTCCTCTGACAACCGTACCATCACTCCGTCATCTACCCGATTGACTGTCACCCAGAATAGCACAGAAGAACCAAGAAATCCATTTCAAGATGCATTGTACACAATCAAATCAATCAACCTTCATGTTGTTCAACTGAACAGTTTGACCCGGCAGCCACCCCGGAACTGACTCCCCTAAAAAATTGCACAGAGGCTGCAAACCTTGCCCGCTCCGTTGACTAGTAAAATTGCGCAGACAGGCCAGACAAACACTCAGTGCCCCTCCCTATCTCCCTCACAAAATTGCACATTTTTTCTAGCCAGACCTCCTGACAGTCGATCAGCTACTCACCAAGAAAATTGTGCACTTTTCATAAGCAAGTTCGTTGTTTTCCAGCAATCCACTCAGTTTAGAAATTGTGCAAAGGTGATCAGCAGGCTAGCCTCCTAGCATCAGCACTATTTTTCCCAATAGCAACTCCTGGCAGCAGACTGACAGTTCCCTCCAAGAATTGCTCAGTTTTTCCTGCCAAGCTCCAGCAACTAACTATTAGTTCCCTCAAGGAATTGCGCAGTTTTTGTTGCCACGGACCCAGCAGCTGACTGTCAGTTCCCTCCAGGAATTGCTCAGTTTTTGTTGTCAATGACCCAACATCTAACTGCCACTTCCCCTCAGGAATTGCACAGTTTTTGCTACCAGGCTCCTGCTACCTGCTCATTCCGAAAATTGCGCAGATTTTGCCTACCCACCCTTCCCACAGCCCGGAGTATTCCTCCCAAAAAATGTGCAGTTTTGTCCTCTAGCTAAGCCAGACCCTTCGGAAAGTCATTGCCAATCCGTATTGCCCATCTTCATCACCCAGTGACTCTTGCACAGTTTTCATCAGCAATGCCCGGAGCCTCCATCCTGCCTCACAACCTTGTTACCTCTCTCGGTCACTTGAATCCAAAATGATCATGCATCATGGTAGACTAGGAGGTTTTTGTATTTGATGTCTTCTCATCATGAGTGACTGTAGATACAGGTACACAAATGAACATGGCACGACAACGGATGGGATGAACGAAGGGAGCACATGCAAAAGGACAGGTTCATGAACAAAGGAGCAAATGATTCATGCAAAGAGATATGCTCGTGAATGGATGATCATGCAAAGATGTGTTCGCAGACGAACGGACAAGCAAACACGCAAGAAGTGCTCATGAACGGATGGATGGATGAACATGCACCTTTTGCTAACGGGTGAACATTTCAAACTTAACGACATACAGGAAAGGAACAATGTGTGAATCAACATCAAGCGAATTAACAACCATCAAAGACTCCACGCACTTTTCCATGCAGAGGTGAAGCTGGGACACAACATGAGGACATCCATCACCCAGCAGCATTGCAGCTCGACATGCACACCAGCAGCAGTATGAATGTACCAGCACTCTCATGTCGATTCATGTCATGAGTCATGTCTTCCACATCTCTATTGTGGGCCATATTGTCAATCAATGTAATGTAACATGGAAGTCCAAGAGACCCACTTGTTGTATGAAGAGTCATGTAAAGTCGAAAAGTCATGGAAGTTAAACAATCATGAGGGTAGTTGAACTGCCATAAGGGTCAGTTCCACCCTTGGCTATAAATACCCCCTCATTTTTACATGGAAATGACTTTTCACCTAATCTCCTCCCACATAGTCTTGAGAGTCTGTAATATTTTCTTTGAGGAGTAAGTAGTGGATCCAACGCCCTGCCCATGGGGTTAGTGATGTATGGTGTAATGATGTGTCTTCGAACTTTCACTTAGTTTAGAAGCCTGCTAATAGGCCATCACGTTTTCACACATGTATTGTAACTGTTGTAAGACATATCTTGAACACTTGTAATGCATGATGCTTTAACATGTGTTTAACACTTGAACTCATTCACTTGTTGTAATACATATATGTTAATGAAAATGTGTTGTATATGTTGTTAAAATTGTCTTACCCATGTTGGTTACCTCCTTGGACATCAGATAAACCTTTCACATAAAACTTGTTATAGCAACCGTTGCACTCGAGTAGACTCATCTATTGAGTGTTGTATGTGTTATCTTCCCTTGTGTGTTGTGACTGCCGCATCCATGTGGATTGTTCTTCCAGAAGTTGTGCACATATTTGTTGTGTTGTGTGTTACTAACATAGTTGGGGCTTCCTCCCAACGAACTTAGGACTCACTCTCACCCTCTTCCTCTACAATGAAATAACCATTGACACAAGTGACACTAGCAATCACCAGGCACGCAAACCTCACTTCTCGAAGACAAAGCAGACCACTCTCCTTTGCTGACAAGCAAGAGTTGAGGTAAATCTTTAAGATAATGGAAACTAGACCATCATACCAGATGGGACTCCCACACCAAACGGTGTGAGGTCTAGTTGGGACTTCATACCGGGGTGATCCCCTAAATGTTGGCAGGTCCAGCACCGTCAACACTACCAAAAATAGTAAATTGTGCTACAAATAAGGAAAATGAAAAACTGAAAGAAACAATGGTGGGGGTACAAGTGGAAGAGGCGGGTAGCCACCTATATCCACCTGGATCATTCAGCCCCCCTTAGGAAGAAATGGTCCCCATTGTGTTGAGTTCCTCCATGATATGAAGAAACTTTGGTTGAACTTGGTTCCTGGTGAGCCACTTTCCATGGTGAAGCAGCTGGTTTACTTTGACAACTCGATATAGTTATTTCCTTTGTTGTTAGGTGTTCTTAATCTTCTTGTCCATGATCCGATCAGTTGTGACTTATTCCATGTAGTCTCAATTTAACTCTATAGGTGTGAGTTGTTCTAGAATGTTTGATGTGTCCAGCAATGGTGGGAAGTATGGTCGAAGGCAGTCCACATTGAACACTAGGTGCAGTCCGCAGTGTTGACAGATCCATTTCCAAACCCAGATACCAATATAGTTACAACTGAAAATGCTTCCACATCCCATGTATTCATGTTATCCATCGCAAAACCTAAATATGAAGTTTTGGTTTAGACACGTAATAAAGATTATGGTAATCCGCCATCGTCGTCCAATAATCAGGCCACTGATCAACCTGGTTCTTCGACTTCGATAGCATTGGAAAATATTCCACTACCCATTGCACCAGAGTTAACAATAAAGCCACCTAAGGGAGTTGTGCATAAATCGACATTTAATCCTCGAGCTCGAGCTGCTTAAAATTACAACATAGTAGAAGATCTTGCTCAGTCTCCTTCTGCGATATCGACACTTGAGGTATTATGAAATTGCCCCTTCCAGAAGCAGGCTTTACTGTCAGAAATAAGTAGAATCGATCCAACGGATTCTAATCTTGTGGTTTTTAACCACTCAAGATATACACCGCAGTTACCGGCTCAATTAGCTTTTCTGATTCATGTTAAAGCTCTCAACAAAAATATTCATCAAACCATCGTAGATGAGGGGGCTTTACCTGTATTATGTCAATGAGCTACTGGAAAACACTAGGGTCACCTATGTTGTCAAGATCACCAACCACATTGAAGGCTTTTGATGGAATAACTTATACTTCATGTGGGATTTTGAATAACTTGCAAATAGAACTAGGGGGCAAAACGGTAACTGTTGAGATTGAGGTGGTTGACAGACCCCTTGATTACAACATTTTACTTGGACGACCATGGGTTTATTCTATGGTTGTTTTTGTTTTCACGTAATTTCGTACGATTATATTTCTTCATAAAGGTGGAATAACAGTTATCGACCAAACCTCATTTTTTGCCTCCAGTTCTCAAGTTATGGGAAGCATTCCATTTGTTAACAGAACCCCGCTTTCACTTCAATCTGTTGGTGTAGGTGTTTTTAAATATCCCTCATAAATGGGTACTTTCACACTTCCGCCACCATCTAGAACATTGGAAGTTGCAAGAGTCGAGACATGTTATGTTATCCTCTACTTCATCTGATTTAAAGAGGATCAACAACAGTGATGAAGACGAGAGTTTTGTTGAGGTTATGCCGCTAAGTCCTATCGAACTCGCATAGCAATCAATTTTTCTTGCTTATGTGGCATTTCCAAATCCACAATCTCTAATTTTATGGGTAGATCATTCACTTGAATATGGTACTTCTTCCGATCCTTTTGCTTGTATATATTCTACAGACGAGGAAATCTTCCAATCAATGATGATAGGAGAAGAACCTTTGGAAGATTATCATCATCGTTCCCTTCCTCTAGATTCCCATTAGGATTATTCAGATGAACTAGTACACCCTTCAATTGTAGATTTCTTTTCAAATTCTGTTAGAATATATTCTGAGCATAATTTGTCTAACATAGAAGAAACCATTTATTTTGACCAAGCCTAACATTGTAGAAAACATTCATGTCGGTAAATATTGTTCTCCTTTGGAACTCGATGTTTACCGTGCTCTGTTTCATGAATTTAGAGATATATTTTCATGGTCTTATGAGGAGATGCCAGGAATTGATTCAAGCATTGTTGAACATCAAATCGAAATCTACCCTGATGTCAAACTAGTACGACAGCGACTTCGACCTGTACATCCAAAGAAAGCTGTTGCCATTAACACAGAGGTTGAAAAACTTTTGCATGCTGGTTTCATTTACCCTGTACCTCTTATTGATTGGGTATTAAATATTGTTCCTGTGATGAAGAAACAAGGAACAATCCGAGTGTGTGTTGATAACCAGGATGTAAATAAAGCATGTCCAAAAGACAATTATCCTACGCCCTTTATCGACCAAATTATTGACCAATGTGCCAGATGTGAAATATTTTCATTCATGGATGGATTTTCCTGTGACAATCAAATCAATATCTGCCCAGAGGATCAGTCAAAAACTGCATTTATTTGTCCCTGGGGCACATTCACGTATAGAAATTTACCTTTTGGTTTGAAGAATGCGGGGGCTACATTTCAGAGGTCAATGAATTATGCCTTCCATGACATTAAGAACATTGTACAACCATATCTTGATGACTTGCCTGCTCATTCACAAAAGCGAACTCAATCCGCACAAGTGTGTGTTTTTTGTTGGCTCTGGTCAATTGCTTGGATTCTTGGTCTCAAAATATGGAATTTGACTCAATCCAAGTAAGGTTCAGGCAATACTTGACTTGCCTCCACCTTCGAATTTATTAGAGTTATAGAAACTTCAAGGGAAGGCAAACTTTTCAAGGAGGTTCATTCCAAACTATGCTGAGTTGGCTAAAGGTTTTACAAGTTTGTTCAAGAAAGAGTTACCCTTCTATTGGGATTAGGTTGCGCAAGCTTCCTTTAGTGCTCTTAAAGATTCCTTTATTAGAGCATCATTAATGTATGCCCCAAACTATCAACAAGACTATTACCTGTATCTCTCCGCTGCAGATACAACCATCGAAATGGTTTTAGTCCAAGAAGAAGATGGAATATAACATCATATATATTATTTGAGTCGCAATCTCAATGATACAGAAAGAAAATATTCATATTTCGAAAAGTTAGCTTTGGTAGTTGTTCAAGTTGTACAGAGATTTCATCACTATATTCTCCTGCGTAAAACTACAGTAATCTCTAATTGCAACCCTATGACATACATCCTGTTACGTCAATTGCTGGGGGGCAAATACTCGAAGTGGATAGTTATATTGCAGGAATTTGATTTGGAATTTTTTAATTCTAAGTCAAAGAAATCTCTCGTATTCGCCAAACTAATTTGCGACCTTCCCTCATCCTCCAATGATTTAACATCTGAAACATCAATCATGGATTAGTCTCTGTTTCTTATTTCATCAAGTGATTCATGGTATGGAGATATACTGGTCTATCTCAAGACCCAAGATTTCTGACCCAATACCTCTCGCTCTAAACAGCGACATGTCAAATACCAAGTGAAAAATTATCTGGTTTTTGGTGGTACGCTTTATCGTCGTGGTATTAATACAGTTTTATGTAGTTGCCTCACTCATGAGGAGGCTGAGAAAGCTTTGAATGATTTTCATTCAGGTGCTTGTGGTGGACATCTATCCGGATATGCAACAACATAGAGAATTCTCCGTGTTGGATACTTTTGGCCAACAATATTCAGAGATTGCATACTTGTTGTCAAAAGTTGTCATGCATGTCAAATCTTCGATCAGAAAACTCGATTACCACCTGCACCTTTGCATCTTGTAGTTGTTGTTGGACCATTCACAAAATGGGGCATTGATTTCATGACATGTAACCCCACCTCGACCGGGGGGTATGGGTATATTATAGTCATCATTGACTATTTTACCAAATGGGCCGAGGCGATGACTTCATTAAACAACAGCGGGGAAATGGTTGCATTATTTTTCTTCAACCACGTGGTTTCCAGGTTTGGTGTACCACAGGCTATAGTTACAGGTCATGGACCGCATTTTCGCAATCACATGATGGTTGAGTTAGCTGCCAAATTAGGACTTTCACGTGATAGTTCTACTCCATATTATCCACAAGCTAATGGATAAGTTGAGGCTATCAACAAGGTCCTTAAGCGCATGTTACAATGAATGATTGGAGTTCACAAAAGAAATTGGAATTTAATCCTATACTCAGCCTTGTGGGCATATCGAACCTCGGTGAGAAATGCTACTGGATTCACACCCTTTCAGTTGGTGTATGGTTTGGAAGTAGTCTTACTGATTCAATGTGAAATTTCATCACTCAAACTCGCAATTGACATGCTACCTTACCGTACTCAGGAAGAAGCACGTTTCTTGGAATTAATCCATCTGGATGAAACCTGTCACAATGTCGCGTTAGCTAACGAAGCACACAAGAAACAGGTAAAGGCGCAATACGATCAAAATGTCAAGCCTCAAGTCTTCTCAGAAGGTGACCTGGTCTTGTTGTATGATCAAGAGTAGGATACAATTGGTGCAGGAAAATTTGAACCACTTTGGATGGGCCCTTATATTGTTAATCGCGTTTTGACAAAAGGTGCCTATGAGTTAGTACATTATGACGGAATTCCATTGTTTAAGCCCATAAATAGGTTGTATTTAAAACGTTACCATGCTTAATTGAGTATGGTAAAACTCATGTATATATGCTTGGATTGCATGTGTGAGTTTGTTTCTTTAAGGGTTTTTATTTGGTTAGGTAATCCACTTCGCATTTATTGTAGATGTTGAACTTTTCGGAACCATGGGTTGGTTACACTAATGGTGCTAGTCGTAGTACACAGAACCTATCTTCTGCAGCATGGGCCACTTTCGCTCCGAGCAGCGAGTTAATGAGTTTTAAATGGATTTGTATTGGTCGGTAACAAACAATATCGTTGATTATAGTGCGTTTATTGAACTTCTCTCTAATGCCATTTCACTTGGCATTCGCCGAATTATCATTAGGCTAGACTCAAAGCTCATTGTGCTACAAGTTACTGGCGTTTATATTGTCTGAAACCCAACAATTCATTGTATGTTCCTTAGAGTTCGTATTTTGGAAAGGTATTTCGAGTTTATTCAATATCAACATATTTCCAGAAGTCTAAACACATTAACCGACTCTTTAGCAAATTATGTGTTAAATAAACATTTGCAACATATGTAAAGAAAATATTTTCAATTGACATCATCAAATTGAATAGGGTTGCATCACTCAACCATAATAAAACCCTGAAAGATAATTGTAAAAAGTTTTACAAATATTTTGTGTCCAGGACAAAAATTGGTTATCTGACCCAAAAACTAGATGTATATAGAAATGATATTAGTAAGCTAGTGGTGCTCGTAATAGCAGGTAATTGTTTGTGCTATCATGCACAAAAGTCTCATCCAATGACCCAGCACACTAATGGTGTGGCGTTGCAATTGCATACGTAATTCCTCGATCCGTATATCCAAAATACCTAAGGTTAAACCCTTTATGTGCTTTTGCAATTCAGCCAGAGTCTCGACCAAATCCAAGTCTCGGAGAATCGCTCTCCCTATAGGTCTCTGTGTTGGTGGGTCTCCCACAGGTCGAACAAGTTCAATATTTGTATACATAAAAAATAGATTCTGTTTAGTCTTGGAGTTAACCAAAAACACAAAAAATGCAAAAACTTTAGAAATTAAAAAATGCTTGGTCAAACAATTTACCAATGGCACCCCACATGCTCCAGCTGGTAGTGGTAAATCTGGATCGCCACGAAAATCCATTCCTGAGTATGGATATTCTGTGAAGGTCATCTCCTGTCGATCGAACCATTCAAAGAATTTAGAGGTAAATACAATCTTAGAATAGGCAACATGCCTAGCCATTAGATCTGTCCACCTCCGCAACCGTGGGACTCTCGGTCTAGATACACCCAGTGAAATGAGTTGTGGCTACAAGAGAGGTATTCTCTCCAAGGCAGAGGAAATCATAATTAATCCATAGCCAGAATTTATGATATTTCTTTCTTTCACCTTGGTCAATTTCTCTTTCACAGATGAAAGGACAGCCTTGCACCAGTTAAATATTTTTGTCTCTAAACATTCTGAAGCATATTGCATGTATGACTTGGTGGCCAAATGAAGCACGGAACTGCCAGCCAATTTGGCAATGGTAAAAAGGATCGTCCTTAGTGGTAAATCACTAACATCCTCGATAAGTATCTTCTCATCTTTGCTAGGTTGGGCACCTTGCCTACAGAACTGTCACACATAATCTTTCACCGGTCTACCCCTGTGGGCAAGACCTGTTAGTGAAATGGGGGCACCTCACCTCGACAGTCCAGTTAGGAAGTATATATCATCGATGGTAAAAGGGATTTCTTTGTCTCGAATGTGAAAAGTTCGATCAGTCGAATCCTATGATTGAACAAGAAATTGTAGAAGAATATGCTGTCGCAGATTGGATAGCTTAAAATACTTGAGTAAACCACAGTTTCTTAGGGTCTCAACTATTCCTGGATTACTCAAGGCTATGACATCTTTCTCTTCATGCTCTTGTTCTCTCCATATGAATACCATTTTAAATTCCTAATTTGGAAAGAGAAACCCTAGGGTCCTCAAAACCCTAGAATGTTATTGACTAAAACAAGAGATAAATGAAATAAAAGAGAACAGAATTAGATCCTACCTGGTCCAAACTGCACAAGGAATGATCACTTCAGTCCTCCAGAAGCAACTGGTGAGATTCGGGAAAAACTACTCCAATGATCAGAAGGTAAAACAAGATGGTGAAAATGAATGGTAAGAACTGGTATTTATGTTTATTTCTTGCACATTAATCGAGTAAACATTGGTTTTTTATTTATTTAATCCATGAACATGTATTGTTTAATATTTTGATGGTACCTTGAGTAGGATTAACAACTGGCAAGCATTTATGATGTGCTTATGTGTAAATTGAACATCTTTGACCACAAAGCAAACTTTTATCGCTTTTTCGAGCTTTGTTAAAAAAGAAAAAGGAACCCCCCTAGAGTCCTCTTTAAGCTCTTTTCAGACTCTCTAAACATGAAAAGATTGTCGAGCACTTGTCGTTTCTAGCTCATTAATGGATTAGAATCGATATCTACTTAGTATAGTTTTACCCCTGTTTTGGGCTGAGATAGATTAACTATGAAAAAGGTACTCGTTGCTCAAACATGATCAATAGGTTCTCTCTTGTATTGTTTTATGTTTTTTCGGGCTTGAGAGACAAATGTACAAAAAAGAACTTTTGGAGTTCTCTTTTAGTCCCTTTTCAGACTCTCTAAATGTGAAAAGGACTGAGTTATCTATGTCGATGTGGCTTGCTTGCCTTATGAACTCCCATTTTGTTGTCCCAGTAATCCATTCTGTTAGTAAGGTTATGCCTTAGTTAGGTTATCCCCACCAAGGCGAAGGACCTTACCTTCTAGCTATTTGAGGGAAATAAATAGAGATGATCTTACCTAAAGGTAAGTTATAATCATCACAGAGCTAGCTCGGGCTTGAGGGGTTAGTAAAGCCAGCCAGAGCAATAGGGTAAGGCGTAACATATCTCACCCAAAAGTAAGTGCAGAGGGTATGAATGAAAGGGGTAATGAATGAAATATACCGCGTATGTGGTTATGGGGTCTTAAACTCATTAAAAACATTTAATAGCAACAAACTTGTCCATCTAGACAAGATCAAGTTTCACCTTCGCTAGACTCGTTAAAACATCAAATAGTGATGGATTCACCTGAAGGGTGGAATTATACAACAAGCATATGTTATCCGCCTCAAGATTGATTAAAAATAAAGAGGTATTGGTCAGAAATGATTGGGGAAAAATGGGAAAAAGATGGGAACACTTTATGGTCGCAAGTCGCTCTTGAACATGACACTTTCACTTCATCACCATGACTATGCGGGTTGGGTCATTCAGCTTGATGGTTATCATACCATCCATCACTTTGTTTTGGGTAAATGCTACCAATTCACTTCAATGTCGCTGATATGTTCAAGAGAAGTCATTCAATTCAAAACATCATCCTTTGCAATACAGTAAACCTTCATTTTCATGCCCGCCATTCCTGAACCTTGTGTCTTCAATCAATGTCTCATCTCAAAAATCATTACCTTGTTTCGTGTCGTTGATGTGGGATATATCAAGGCCCACCTGCGACGAGTCACTTATTGTCGACATCAGCACATCATCCAAGAAGTTGACTTAGAAACACACCTTCAGTACCTTGAGGCTTGCATAGATCAATGGTAGGTTTCTCGCTTCCGACGATAGGTTGACATCAATGGCCTTTGACCGAAAGACTTCGTTTGGTGTTCGACATCAAATCATTTATTCACGCCATGCGAAATGTATTGCAGTACCTTGAGGGTCATTATCATTATCAGTGATTCCTCTCGCATCTGTTAACGACGTACATTGGTTGGTAATCAGACGATGTCTCTCCATGTTCAACTTCAGATCGTCTATTCACATGGTTAGACTTGTACTTCAGTGGAAGATTGGATGAGATTGAAGACCCCAGATCTAGTTTCATCCATCCAGGCTGCGATATATTTTCAGGAGTACTATATCAAACATACAAATGGCCTTACATTCATGGTCATCCACTCATGGGTCTACATCTGTAGACAACTATATTTGTACATGTAATGAAAGTTTATAAAGTTGAGCATGGGTATGCCTTCCCTCAGCTAAATTATGAGAAAAAATCAAAGTATCGTGATATTTGTATTGTAACTGATGCAGGTCACCTTATGTTTCGAAACCTTCTCTCCAAGTGGTAAAGCATCTCACTCAACATGTTTATTTTCGACTTCATGATTTAGGGGGCATCTGTTACAGGAAAATTTGGGCAAATCAACCCCAACTTCCAGATCTGTATTATTAGGGTCCATCAACCCCTAATTAAGTTGTTTTCATTCCCTAATGAAGTTAACCTACATCATGCTTGCTTCCCAAGAGTTTCATGACACCATTCATCCAAAAAATGTCCCTAAGGAGATCATCGCAGGTGGCCTTCTATCTGGCTGCAATGAATGGCAAGCACTACACTGTCTGGGTGTTATGCATAGCACCTGGCCTTTGTATCACATGTGATGAGCGAGATCCAACAAATTTTTCAAATGAATCCATTAGATTCCTTATCCAATGGATGTTTCTAGAGGTTTCTAAAAGGATTGGGCTCGCTTTTGGATGAGGAAGAAGATAAATGAACCTAATCCATTATCCCTTCCTCCATCGAACCACTTCCCAATTATGGCAAAGCATTCATGAGGGCCATTAATGGCCTAACCTCCTCTTTTTAGCTATAAAAGGACCAAGCTCTCAAAGGCTGGTCTAGGTTGAAACTTCTTGAGCTAAGGAAGTGTTGCTTGGATGATATTAGTGGAGAGAGTAATGTTATCATGTCAAATTGTTGTTTCCATGAGGAGAGAAGGGTTTCAAGGTGGGAGGATGACGCTGAATCGAACATGCATCTACATGGGTTGTAATCTTCCTTTCTATGAATAAAGAGGTCTATGATTTTTCCCATTCATGTGTTATGAAATGTACATTGTATTTTTTATTCTATAATGTGTTTAGTTAACAGATCGATATGTATGCTTTGATGGTTTTCTATCTCAGCTTGTGTGCAAGTACCTTTCAAGTGAGTTAAGTACGGAAGGGAGTGGCGAAAGCGGTCAAAGTGAAGAGGGACCGAGCAAGAGAAATAGGCTGGCACTTTTGCTCCTCTTTCTTTTATCTGTTAGCTTTAGGAAAAGTAATGGAATTACTTTAACTGTTGTTCTAGACTTGCTACTAGGTCTAGGGGTTAGTCGTTCGTAAAGACACTAAATTTGCCCATAACACCACTGCCTGCTCATTCCGAAAATTGCGCAGATTTTGCCTACCCATCCTTCCCGCAGCTCGGACTGTTCCTCCCAAAAAATGCTCAATTTTATCCTCTAGCTGAGCCATACCCCACGGAAAGTCACTGTCGATCTAGATTGCCCATCTTTATCACTAAGTGACTCTTGCACAGTTTTCATCAGTAGTGCCCAGAGCCTCCATCCCATCTCGCAACCTTGTTACCTCTCTCGGTCACTTGAATCCAAAATGATCATGCATCATGGTAAACTAGGAGGTTTTTGTATTTGATGTCTTCTCATCATGAGTGACTGTAGATACATGTACAAAAATGAACATGGCATGACAACGAATGGGATGAATGAAGGGAGCACATGTAGAAGGACACGTTCACGAACAGAGGAACAAATGATTCATGCAAAGAGATATGCTCGCAAATGGATGATCATGCAAAGATATGTTCATAGACGAATGGACGAGCAAACATGCAAGATGTGCTCACGGATGGATGGATGGACGAACATGCACCTTTCGCTAATGGACAAATCTGTTAAACTTACCAACATACAATCAAGGAGCAATGTGTGAATGCAACATCAAGCGAACCAACGACCATCGAAGACTCCACACACTTTTCCATGCAGAGGTGAAGCTGGGACACAACATGAGGACATCCATCACCCAGCAGCACTGCAGCTCGACATGCACACCAACAGCAACACAAATGTACCAGCAGTGTCATGTTGAGTCATGTCGTCCACATCTCTATTGTGGGCCATATTGTCAATCAATGTAATGTAACATGGAAGTCCAAGAGACCCACTTGTTGTATGAAGAGTCATGTAAAGTCGAAAAGTCATGGAAGTCAAATAGTCATGAGGGTAGTCGAATAGCCATAAGGATCAGTTCCACCCTTGAATATAAATACCCCCTCATTTGTACATGGAAATGACTTCACCTCAGCTCCTCCCACATAGCCTTGAGAGCCTGTAATCTTTTCTTTGAGGAGTAAGTAGTGGATCTAACGCCCTGCCCACGGGATTAGTGATGTGTGGTGTAACGATGTGTCTTGGAACTTTCGTTTAGTTCAGAAGCCTGCTAACAGGCCATCACCTTTTCACACATGTATTGTAATTTTTGTAAGACTAATCTTGAACACTTGTAATGCATGATGCTTTAACCTGTGTTTAACACTTGAATTCATTCACTTGTTGTAATACATATATGTTAATGAAAATGTGTTGTATATGTTGTTAACATTGCCTTGCCCGTGTTGGTTACCTTCTTGGACATCAGACATACCTTTCACATAAAACTTGCTATAACAATTGTTGCACTCGAGCAGACTCATTTGTTGAGTGTTGTATGTGTTATCTTCCCTTGTGTGTTGTGACTGCCGCATCCGTGTGGATTGTACTTCCAGAAGTTGTGCACGTACTTGTTGTGTTGTGTGTTCCTAACATAGTTGGGGCTTCCTACCAACCAACTTAGGACTCACTCTCACCCTCTTCCTCTACAATGAAAGAACCATTGACACAAGTGATGCTAGCAATCACTAGGCACACAAAGCTCACTTCTCGAAGACAAAGCAAACCACTCTCCTTTGCTGACAAGCAAGAGTTGAGGTAAAATTTTAAGATAATGGAAACCAAGTCATCATACCAGATGGGACTCCCACACTAAATAGTGTGAGGTCTAGTTGGGACTTCATACCTGGGTGATCCCCTGAATGTTAGCAGGTCCAGCACCATCAATACTGCCAAAAATAGTAAATTTTGCTACAAATAAGGAAACTGAAAAAGTGAAAGAAATAATGGTGGGGGTACAAGTGGAATAGGTGGGTAGCCACCAATATCCACCTGAATCATTTCTCCCCCCTTAGGAAGACATGGTCCCCATTGCGTTGAGTTCCTCCATGAGATGAGGAAACTTTGGCTAAACTTGGTTCCTGGTGAGCCACTTGCCCTGGTGGAGTTGGCCTACTTTGACAACTCAATATAGTTGGATCCTTTATTGTTGGGTGTTCTTGATCTGCTTTTCCATGATCTGATCAGTTGTGGCTTATTCCATGCAGTCTCGATTTAACTCTGTAGGTGTGAGTTGTTCTAGAATGTCTGATGTGTCCAGCAATGGTGGGAAGTATGGTCAAAGGCAGTCCACATTCAACACTCGGTGCAGTCTAAGGAATGGTGGAATGCTAATCTCAAGTGCGTTGTATCCCACAGTCTTGGTAATGGTGTAAGGACCATATCGGAGTGGTTTGAGCTTCTGATGCACTCTGGTAAAGCGTTCTTTCTGCAAATTCAACCAAACTTTATCGCCCACCTAAAACTTGTGTGGCACTCGATGTTGATCATGTCGCTGCTTGTACTTGTCATTTTTCGTAATGGAGCGGCGATATATCAGCATGTTGCGAAAAAAATTCTTCGGGAGTCAGATTGAACAAATGCTTGACCTGATAGTGCAACGGTACCCTTATGGG
The DNA here is from genome assembly GCA_000404065.3 of Pinus taeda. Taxonomy (NCBI): domain Eukaryota; kingdom Viridiplantae; phylum Streptophyta; class Pinopsida; order Pinales; family Pinaceae; genus Pinus; species Pinus taeda. The sequence goes on along the minus strand of APFE030630342.1, from coordinate 40,278 downwards.
TGAGGAGAAGATGTCCCTATATTATTTCATGACCGTATCCACCTGCTTTTGCTACGTGGAGGAACCCTTCTAGAGGGCCATGGATGTGGCTACGATCTTCCCCTTACTTTGAGATCGAACCAAAAAGAAAATAAATTTCCTAGTCTGGGAGACGATATTACTACATTTCTTAGCAGAGATCAAAGAGGTGGTGATAGGTGGGCTACCTCCGTTATCTTGTATAACATATTACCTAAAGGAATAATCACAGAGCGAGGTTTAGACTCATATACAGCATGTCACTACCACAAGTATGGTTGTCCTAATAATACATCACAAATGTCGAGAGGAGGAACATCACACAATACCTCATCCGTGAAGGGCTTGATGTTGTAGGGAAGGCAACACTGTTGGCTGACTTGGAGATCTCGTCCTTGGGGAAGCCACCCAATATTGTAAGGCTTCAGGTCTAGTGTAGTCAGTAGGCATAACCGCTTCACGACCTCTACTGAAATGAGTTTCTTTTGGCTCCCATTATCGACAATGAATAGAAGTGGTTGTTACAAAAAAATATCGTCACCTTGATTATTTGCAGTCTGTGTAGGCCTATCATCACCTATACCAGCTTCCTAGGCAAGTCTTAAACCTCAGCTCTTCAAAACAAGCTTGAAAAATGAGAGAAAGACATCAAAAAAAGCAATGTAACTCTGGTTCCGCACTTTCTCTTACTTCTGCCTGCGGGCCCGCACCTTTTGTTCAAGTTATCTGCGTACTTATACGCTCTGTATGTAAAGGGGAGGTACCCCTGTAAAAGTCAAAAGGCGCAATTTTATCTTAAAAAACTCATCTTGGGTTAATTCTAGAGTTTTCTAGAAGCATTTGTTACGTGGATTGTTCGCTCCAAGTGGTTCATGCATCCCATCATAGGAGGAACTAATCCCTTGTTTAGAGGAGCTATCCCTTTGAAGGAAGACTCTATCCCTTTGAAGGAGGAGCTGGTAACTGATCTCCATTGCACTATAAATTGAGGCATTGGGTCAGTGGCCAGAGAGGTTAGAAGATGAACTTTTGAGGGTAAATTCTAGTGAAATCAAGACTTCCTATTTGAGCTTAAGAGGAGAGATCACATACCTTTTTGGCCCCATTAGGGAGTGAGTGAAGCTTGTCAAAGTAGAGGAGACTTCTGGTTGGACCCTGGAAGGAGCTTGTACAACATCAAGGCAAAGGTTGTAAGGTTCTTTTCTTTTGAATTAATACAATCAAGCTCATTTTTCTCAACAAGTATCTTATGCTATTTGTTTCATGGACTCCTTGACTTTCATGTTAAATATGTTTTTATAATATTGGATATTCAGGTGTTATTTAATCGTTTTCCTTGTTTGTGCTTGCAGGTTTGCGACGAAGGAACTTACTTGGATCAAAGGAGCGAAGGCATCTCC
>APFE030630342.1:0-25962 GCA_000404065.3 Pinus taeda | reverse complement strand
ATCCCAGCTAAAACAAAAGATTCTTATGGAATTGCACACTTCTCCCTTAGGAGGGCACTCAGGATTTTTAAAAACTTACCACAGGGTTAAGAAGGAATTTTTTTGGGATGGCCTTAAATCAGATATTCAAAAGTTTGTGGCGGAATGTTTGGTTTGCCAACAAAATAAAGTTGAAACAATTAAGACACTGGTCTATTACAACCTTTATCCATTCCAAGCCAATGTTGGGAGGAGGTTTCAATGGATTTTATCACAAGTTTACCAAGTCTGATAGGGAAAGAGTGTCATCATGGTGCGTAGTTGACAGCTTACCAAGTACACACACTTTGTGCATTATCACATCCATTTAAAGCCAGTACAGTTTCTACTGCATTTATGGAAACAATTCAAAAGCTACATGGAAACCCAAAGATTATTGTAAGTGACAGAGATCCCATTTTCACTGGAAATTTTTGCACAGAATTATTTTCTTGTCTTGGTACTCAGTTAGCTCATAGCTCATCTTATCATCCTCAATCTAATGGGAAAACTAAGATAGTAAACAAATGTTTGGAAGGATATCTTCGTTGCTTTGTATCTGATAAACAGACACAATGGGTCAAATGGCTGCCTCTGGCTGAATCGTTGTATAACACTTCCTTCCATACAGCAACAAAAATGACCCCATTTATGGCACTTTATGGGTATCAGCCACCATCCATCACATCATGTTTAAGAGAAAATTCTAAGGTTCAGGTAGTGGAACATCACATCGAACATCAACAACAAGTCCTCCAACTCTTAAAGGATAACCTCGTGTTGGCACATAATAGAATGAAACAATAGGCAAATCAACTTCGCAGCAAAAGAAGTTTTGATGTAGGTGATTGGGTATTCCTACAACTAAAACCATATAAGCAAATGTCCCTCAAGCAAGCTAAGAAGGATAATAAATTATCACCAAAGTATTATGGTCCGTACAAGGTGTTGCAAAACATTAGTACTATGGCATACAAATTGGAGCTTCCTGCAGCTTCTCGATTGCACCCAGTTTTCCATGTTTCATGTTTAAATAAGGTTATAGGCGACAAGTTCCCATTTCAAACAATATTTCTAGAACTTGACGAGGAAGGAAAAATTATTTTGGAACCCGAAGCAGTCACAGAAATAAGAACTTGACAGCTACGAAATCGATCAATTTCGGAGTATCTTATCAAGTGGAAGAACTTATCCGCTGAAGATTCCACATGGGAGGATGAGAATTTTATACGAAAGTATCTAGAACTACTCAAGTGTTGAGGAAAACACTTTTTTGAAGGAGAGGGGCATGTTGAGTCCCTATAATACTAGTGATTACCCCATTACTATTGTAGTTATACCCCTTATTAATATTGTTGTGCCCCCTATTGTCCCCATTTTGTTATTACTATGCCCCATAGAATCCCTCTATTGTTATCTTTGTGGCTTTATATTATTATTGTTAGGTCGGCTGGGTTATATTGTGACTCCTTAGACTCCTATATATAGAAAGGAAGTTTTGTCATTTGAAACATCAAATAATTGTTCATTTATGTAATGTAAAGGAGGTTGCCCCCTTGAAGAGGTTGAATTCTAAGGCATTGATCTATCTTTTCTATATTTTCTTGAGTTGGTTTCATAACAGAGTATCCACGAGACTTCGTCATTTGTTAGCCTGAGTGATTATATTTGTCTCATGCTATCATGAGAATCATGTGGACGGATATCATATTCCTAGTCGTATTATCTGCATTGTTGTAGGCTTTTAAGGCCATGTGCCCCATAACACTATTTATTGAGATTTTGACATAACAAACTTTGACAAACTCGATATATATAAATATATACATAAACATGTTTCTATTGTTTACTTATGTGTTCATATATCATGATGATGTGTTTGGTTTTACAAGTGACACAAATTTCTATCTAAAACATAATTTGCAAATGCATTTGTTAATTTTTTCAAATTTCGTGGAATGTGTTGATATGTACTGTAATCAAAGTTTCTTTCGAGTAATCGAACACGTAGATACATGCGCAATATTTTTGGATTTTTTACTCAATAATGACTATTTAATTGTAGCACAACAAGTTGTGAATCTAACTTAACAACCAAATTTCTGATTCCAGGAGCAATTGCTTCTGATAACAATTCGATAACTACATTGTACTCCGCAATATTATTAGTTGTTCGTCCTAGGAAAATACCTTGTAAATTGATCAACTCACCATTAGGGGCGAAGAGTTCCCAAGCTACAAGATAAGTTCTTTGTGCTATAACAAGCACCATCAGCAAAACCAACATAATGGTTTGACGACATCTGTGAACCGAGTAGAACACAATGTAAGAAGAGGAAACATGTCTACAAAGCAAAAAATCACACCAAAAAATCAAAATTCACAGTAATGAATTCACACACTAATGTACAAAAGCAATTATATGGAAATCACGCATAATAATTTTACAGATAAAGCCTATTGCATGGATGCGCTAACTCGTTACCTTCGTAATCAACCAACTCATTGGCGCATTTTTACAAAACATGTTTAACAACTTATGGTCCATGCCACATAGGCTTGAACTTCCCAAATCCCAACTTATCGTTGGCTTTGTCATACAACAAGACCAAGTCACCTTCAGTGAAAACTCGTGGAGAAACAGCTTTATCATAATGAGCTTTAACTTGTTTTTTTTGTGCTTCGATAAACATCGCAGCAATACGACAGGTTTCATCAATCCTCTCAAGATAAAGTAAACGTTCCTCTTCAGGTGAGGTATTGGGGTAGTAATTCGATAGCTAGTTTTAACAAAAGAGTCTCACACTTGATAGGGAGTGTCACCTCAAAACCATATACCATCTGGAATGGATTGAAACCGGTGGTTGTCTTAGTCGAGGTTTGGTAAGCCCAAAGTGTTGAAAACAACATGAGATGTCAGTCTTTTTTTTCCTTTCCAATGGTATTCTAAAGCATAGTAACTAATACTTTATTAACTGCTTCAACTTGGCCATTGGTCTGTGGGTAATAAGGATTTTAGTTGTCGTGAAACAAACCCAACTGAGCAGTAAGCTCTACCATCATGTACTAACAAAAATGGGATCTGTGATCAGTGACAATGGCTTGAGGGACAGAAAAAAGGGCTATAACATGGTTAAAGAGGAGATGAGTAGTAGTTGTACCGTCAACAGTATATGTGGGCATCGCCTTGGCCCATTTAGTAAAATAGTTGACAACGAAGATGATATATCCATGCCCCCCAGTTGAGCGAGAGTTACAAGTCACAAAATCAGTGCCCCATTTAGCGAATGGGCCTACGATAACAACTAGGTGTAAGAGTGCTGGCGGGGCACATTGTTTACGATTATAAATTTGGGATTCATGGCACTTTTGAACTGCCAAAATGCAATCTTTGAAGATAGAAGGCCATAAATAACTGGTGCATAGGATTTTTTGAGTACTGGAATAGCCTAACATGTGACCACCACATGCCCCGGAGTGGAAGTCATTTAGGACTCATTCATCCTCTTCAAGTGTTAAACATCTGTGAAGAACAGAATCAACACCGACTTGGTACAATATATCACCAATAATTTGAAAGGTTGAGACTGATGCCGAATGTGATGATGGTCAGATCAAGACAACTCAGATCGAAAAGTCTGGGTCTGAAGATAAACAATAATATCTTTGTACCATGGGTCGAGATTGCTGATGAGAAACAAGGTTTCATTAGGAATCTACTCAATAAATTTAGTGAAGGTGTTTATAGAAGGAAGGGCGCAGAATAATTCGGCAAAAACTAGTGACTTCTTTGGTTTGGTAGCAGTAAACTCCAAATCAAACTCCTGTAGGATAACAATCCATTTATAGTATTTTCCCCCAAGCAACTGATGAGTCTGAATATAAGTCATGGGGTTACAGTCCGAAATCACTATGGTCTTCCGTAGCAGAATATAATGGCAAAATCGTTGGACAACATGGATTGTTGCCAAGGCGAGTTTTTCGACATGAGAATATCGAGTTTTTGTGTCAATAAGGTTTCTACTCAAATAATAAAACACGTGTTCATTTCCATCGTCATCGTCCTGGGCTAGTACTATGGCAATGGTACTGTCAGTCGCAGCCAAGTACAAGAAATAATCAAGGTGGTATGCAATAAAGGAGCACTAACGAGTGTTTTCTTTAGAGAAACAAAATATTGTGTAGTGATTTCATCCCAAACGATTGGGATCCCCTTCTTAAGTAAGCAAGTAAATCCCTTAGCATGCTCAGCATAATTAGGAACAAAACGACGAAGAAAATTAGCCTTCCATTGCAAACTCTGCGATTGGTGCAAGGATGAAGGAGGGGGTAGATTTACAATAGCCTCTACTTTCAGAGGATCTATTCGGATGCCTTATTTGGACACAAAAAACCCAAGAGATGACCAAATTCGACGTAGAAGACACATTTATGCGAATTGAGATGAATATTATAGTGTCAACAATGTAGAAATATTGCCCGAAGGTGGTCGGGATAGTAACGACGCTTAGCATAATGAGATAGTAATTCGTCCAAATAAGGCTAAATTATGTGTTTAATATCATGAAAGGCATATGAAATCACTCTCTGGAAGGTAGCACCAGCATTTTTGAGACCGAAAGGGAGCTTTTTATAGGCAAAAGTCCCCCATGGACAGATGAAAGCATTTTTGTGTTAATAAGTGGATAATATGTTAATTTGGTTATAACCAGAAAAACAATCCATAAAAGAAAAGATCTCACTCCTAGTGCACTCATCAATGATCTTATCAATAAAGGGAGTGGGATAATTTTCTTTAGGGCATGCACAGATGATATCGCAGTAATCAACACAAACTTAAATTGTTCTCTATTTTTTAGTGACAGATATTAGAAACCCAGTCTGTCAATGCGATGGGGTAAATAAAACCAGCCTTTAGAATTTTTTCAACTTCTCCCTTAATAGCAATGGCCTTTATAGGATGCACCGAATGGAGCCGTTGATGAACGGGCTTCACATTAGGATAAGTGGCTATTTCATGCACCACTATAGGTGGATCGATACCAGGCATTTCCTCATATGACCAAGCGAAGACATTGCGAAATTATTTAAAAAGGTCAGTGTAAACCCTAATCTCTTCCAGAGTATAGGAAACCTCGATGTGGATATTCTTGACAATCCCATGTTTAATGGAAATGTCAACTGGTATGGTTGCGGTAATATTTCCCATATTACCTTCGGATAGAACTTCATGCACCAAAACAAGTGTTTCAAGTGGATGTATCAGGTTATGAGAAACGAGGAACGATTATGAGAATCATTCCAGGGAGTTTCTTCAAGAGACATAACCTCAACAATACTCTCACCAATGGGAAATATCTCATTCAAGGGATCCGAAGAAACGCAAGAACCAAGGCAAGGAGATTGCGAATACGTGTCTAGGTGTATACTAAGAGTAGTATGACTTTCAGAAACAACCAATGAAGCCAAAATAACTTGTTGATAAGATTTTTGTAAAGGACTTAGCAGCATAGCATCGCCGAAATAATCAACCTGATACAGAGTAGGGATGATCCATGGATCACTTGAGGTTGAGATAATGCTAACCAAGGTGACATGAGGAGGTGGTAGAGAAAAAGTTCCCATTAAAGTAAAATCTTTGAAAAGACCTGCCCCCACGCTCTCATAGGGAATATCGGTATTTCCTACATATGGGACATTGCCATTAGAAGAACCAAAAGAGAAAAAGGGAAATTGATCGATGGTGGCGATTTTCCCTTCATGAGGAAAACGAAGCACACGAAACAAAGAGAAAACCACGCAAAACATGGCATGAGTCCAACTTCGTCCAAGTAGAAGGTTGTAATCTAGATTTGCATCTATGACTTGTACTTCTAATTTGATAGTTTCCCTTCTAAGGTGATGGGAAAACTTGTGAGAATACCATAAGGAAGGGATCCTCTGTTATCAAATGCTTCTAAGGTGTTCAGAGACTGATTGAGAGGTGGACAGCCGATGGATTTCCAACATGAAACAGACATGATGCAAATGGAAGCACCCTCATCAATGACAGTCTAATGAATCATATTCCCTTTTATAATGACTTGGATAAAAAATGCAATTTGATGGGGAAGACGAGGAACATGGTTTTCCAGATCAAAAGTGATCAAATTCGAATCAATAGGATCAATTCCTCCTATAGAAGATAACAATGATTGTCATTGCATTGGACAATTTTGGAGAATTTCCAATGCAGACATCGTCGAAGGCACTTGACTCAGATCTTCGAGAATACTGTAATGTTGAGAAACTCTAGCGTTCAAATTATAAGATGACTTTTGAAGCACACCTTTAGAAGGCGATTGGATGATGGATTCATTATTGGGTCTCTTGATATGAAGATGACTAGAACTGGGCGGAGTGGAAGTAGAAGGTGTATCAGTGGCTTCCTCTTCCACCGTCTTCTTTTGATGAGTTTGATAATATTTTGAGCGGGTGGAAACAAAAATAGGCATTGTTCCACTCATGTAAACCTGAGAACCTAAAGAGGGAAAAGATTGTGGTTGTTCTACCAATTGGGTTTGTTGTGATGGAAATGGAAATTTTAGTACAATCGGGGTTCCTTGAGTTGCTTCAAATAAGCGACTAACTTCCGCACGATGGGGACAATCCTTGGTATAGTGATCTTCCTCACAAATGAGGCAAGGATGCCTAGGCTTACGTTTGGATACATCATCAGTAGATGACTTAGGAGGATCCTATTATGGGGTATCATATTTTGCTTTTCCTTTACCCTTATTTTTACCTTTTTAGGATTTGTATGTTGTGGTAGACTTAATGGCATTAACCTTAAAGGTTTTACCAAGATTTGAATAGGGTTTGGAAGGAGGATTGGATGCAATATTCGAAATGGATTTTTTCTTCAAAGAAGATTTATTGGAAGTTTGAGATACTTATCCAATAATACCATCGATAGGCGGTATGTCTAAGGGCTTAGAAGATGTTGGATCCATATATGGCCTTGGAGCATCAAGTAAGAGATCATATAACATGCCAGATTGGGAATATACTAAATCTAAAAATAGGGCACAAGAATGCCTTGATCCACAACCTCCCATTGCTATGTCTATAGCAAGTTTGTTGACAAATTATTTGGTAAACCATTCAGTTAAGAACTCATCAGGTATTTCAAACTTGATGAGGCATTGCTAACGTCTCCATTCATGGATGTGATCAGAGATGTGGGCAGTATCCTATTTCAGAGATGTTAGCAAATGGGTACTGGTTTCATAACGAACTGATAACTGGGAGTTAGTGAGGGGGGCCATGGAAAAATAATTGAAGTTTGAATAGGTACCTTGAGGTAACTCAATGTACCATTTCATGGCAGCATGTGTCAAGGATCGTTGAAGAGACGTAGACGAACAGAGTCGTCAATGTAGGAATTGGATGAACACCATAAGTCATAAGTCATAAGTCATAACATGAGCCTAGGGGTTTTCTTTAGCTTTTCCTTCAAATTTTGGGCAATCACTAGGAATCTTAGTGGGAACCAGAGGCCAATAAGGTGCATGAAGTATTGGATCATTGGTGAGCCTTCAGACATCCGACAGTTCCGGGTTGAAAGGCATGTAAGACCTTTGATAAGGCCCATTTTGCAGATTCCATCCTTGTTGGTAAGGTTTTTTCCCCCAGAGCGGCGAATTTTGACCATAAGGAGCTTGATTTTGCCTCCATTGAGGGGTACCCTGACCATAAGGTGGATTATGTCCCCACAAAGGTGTGTTTTGACCTAGGTAAGGTTGATATTGACCTGCCATAGGCCGTTGAGAACCATAAGGTGGATAAAAAAATTTCATGGCATATGGATTATAAGGTTGTTGTTGCAACTATTGACCCTGGTGATAAAATTGTTGTCCTTGCTGCTGCAACGGTTGGCCTTGTGACTGCAAGGTTTGACCTTGTTGACATAAACGTTGGTTTTCTTGTTGCAAGGGTTGACCTTGCTTCTTGAATGGTTGTCCTTGTGAATACAAGGGTTGATTCAATTGTTGGACAAAGTGTGTTTATTGCTGCAAAGGTTGTTAAAACTGTTGCAAAGGTTACCCTTGTTGTTGCAAAGGTTTCCCCTACAACTTTAAAGGTTGTTGTTGAATAGTTCCTTGTGGAATTTCTTATTGGTACTGATAATTTCCATTTGGGAATTGACCATATGCACCAGGAATAGGATTTTGACCAAGTTTCATACAAGGACCTACTTGTGGAATATAAGGTGGATTTTGAAGTGCTTGTAAAACATATGGAACATAATACTGTTAGTGGGGTATTTAGGTTGAATAAGGTTGTTAATACTGAATATTACTCGCTCCAACTGAAATAGATGATCCAGCGAGATTAGGAATACCACTAACAAGTTGACTCACTTCAACCATGAAAGTTTGTGATCCACTCACATGGGTTCCACTTGAGATAAGAGGGATATTTGGAAATTGCCCCCCATGTTGCGAATGAGGCAGTGGCACATTTTACCCACTTGATGGGGGAATTAAGGAACTTATAGACGTATAAACCGAAACTATCAATTGCATTGCCATTGTAGGTTAGAATGAAGGTAACAGTTGTGTCAGAATAGTTGTTTGAATCATAACTGAAGTAACAACAGTTTGCACAGGGATATGAGAGGTCACGTTAGGAATAAACAGACCAGAAGTATGCATAGCATTTGATGATCAAATTGGATTTTGGTATAACGAAGAAGCACTGTGAGTTCCTGAAACTAGTTGAGCGAAGGTCGTATAACCATGTGGAAGCATAGGCCCACTATTTTCAAGAGGTGGTTGATATGGAACTCTTCCTACATAAGGAAAACCTTTTGATGGAAATTCGTATTCAAAATCATTATCAATACTAGGAGTGTGAGTAGATGAGACTTCTGGAGGACCTCGAGGAGGCATTGGAAACTCACCTTCTGATGCCATAGGTGGAAACAATTGGCGAGGGGGAATCTGAGATGGTCATGGAGATAACTCCAAAGGAACACCAAGTTTATCGTATGGACTATAAGGTTGTTGCGGAGATTGTAGGTTTTAACCCCGTATAGAAATTACCTACACACAAATTCTAAAACACAGAAAATAAACAATGTGAGAGCATAACACATAAAACACATATACACAGGGATTTCCCCTAGATCCCAAAACTGGGACTACCAACTTGATTTTTCATTATGTTCCTTTCAATGTTATAATACATATTTATACATGTCAAAACATCCAATACCATGGACCGAAAATCATCGCGTCCAATACCATGGACCGAAAACCATCGCGTCCAAAAAACATGTGTGAAAATCATGCACAAAACCATAGGTGGGTCCGCCCATCCTAACATAAGGTCCAAAACCAAAATTTTCTGGGGTGCTGCCCCGAACCCCATAAAGTGGGGTTACGGGTACCCCTCAAACCCCCTGTTAACTATGTGGAAAGAATATAACACAACCCAATAGTTCTGCTCTCATCTATTTTCATAAAAGGAATCAATAGTAGACTTTGATTGTTTGTTTCTAAGATAGCCACCCATCTTAGTGGGAATAGTAGCATCCGAGTGGACACTATTCCCGTATAACAAAATGGCAACTCCATTGGGGAGCGACTAGATTACTTGTTAACCTATCTATCCTTGTTTCTTTTATAAACATACAGACAGAGCCTGAAGTCAATCTAGCTAGCCTTCGAACTGCATTTGTCAGACAAATGCAAAGTAGATCAATGCTACTTCAGTCAATCTCTGTGTTTTGTTTATGAATTAAAAAATAGATCTGCATGCAATCTAATTGCCCTAAGTGGTGGCTCTAGTAACCTCTTAGATCACCCCTGTGTTTTACATACACTGATCTTTACTTATTCAGCCTAAACACCTGAACTAGATTGCAAACTGTGAGTGAAATCTCGTTCAAAGTCTCGCACTGCTACCATCGCACCCTGCCTTCAAGGCAGCCTGTATGCATCGCACTTCTCGAATGGAGTAGGTGTGTTGCATACTGAGTTCACTCTATAACAAGTGCGATGGTCAGGGAGGATTGACTTTACCCTCTGACTGTGGATTTTTTCTCACTGTTTTTAGTCTTATTCATGAGTTTTGCTGTCTGTAGTCAGTGTGCTTCTGTGAAAACCCCCTTCTCTTGCATTATTCTGCCTCCTTAGTGCAAAGAACTATAAATGTTTTTATGCATTGTGCATCGTTTTAGTTTTCTTTTGCAAAAAGTAGCATAGTCAAACTGTCGTCTCTAGATCTGAAAGTGTCGTAGCTGTCGTTTTTCAGTTTTAGAAAAGCAATTCCATTGTTTTGGATAGTCGATTATACAGTTACTGTTGTATAGGATTTGAATTATTAGTTTTAAAGTGTCGAAAAACAATTTCCATTTCAAAATCGCAAAGTGTCTCTCTTGCTTTCACTTCATTTTGAAAAAGAATTTTGTTGAGTACTGTCACTTTAAAAGTAATTCACTGTTGCACATAGCTTTCTTAACATCATTCACACATTAAGAGAGCTGAAAAACAAATACATGCATGTGCATTTGCATTTTGAATGCTTGGCTTGATTTAGGACTGTGCTTTTTAGAGTGTGCTCTGTGCTCTATGAGAAAAGATGCTTGACTTTCCCCGCTTTAGTAGCTAGGATTTTCATTGCTGAAAGAAGATAAAATGTTTGTTTATCAACTTAAACTGCATTTTAGGAATTATACATACATCACGTGGTGAACCTGAAAGGAAAACTATTAAGCAAGATCAACTTAATATAAATTTAATGAATCTAACAACGCTTTGGAACTTAACGCACAACATCTAGAGGTCTAGGCTAGAGACGTATTCCGGCATCGTAAAACCTGGTAACTATGGCTTTCAGTGTTGGTTGGGTGATTCCTCCACTCTGAGACAGCAAGTGCCAGTACGGACTTGTGCTTCCACGTACCGTCTCATATATATTGGGAGACCACAATAGGCTGCATCCTTTATCCTTAGGAAGCCGTGTCTGCCGCCCTACTGATCATAATGCACCGAACAGAGCATTCAGGAAGATTGACTGTCGTACCGTAAAAATTATTATGCAGTTTTATGAATGGTTTGGTAATCCTCTCTACCTAGATCTCCAGAAAAGTACATTTTTCTCCTTTTCAGACTCTTTAAAGGAAAAGGTCCTATGAGCGCTTTTCACTTCAAGCTCAATAAAAGTCGAAGGCGACTAGAGTCATCTTTTGTTTTTTCTCGACTCTTTAAAATTGAAAAAACAAGTTGTGTCCAAGCATCTTAAAATTTTTTTAATCGGAATAACGTCACAAATTCCCCCGTTTATCTCCCAGGTTGAGGAAAAATGGAGTCTACCAACCAAGGATTTCCCCGTGAAGAAAATCCTAGTCCCTTCTCCTCTTGGGGAGATGTTGGTCCACCCCATATGGCCACTTTGTCACTTCCAGGATTGACAATTGGTTTTCCGGTCTGGCTCTTCTCTACCTCTGTCGTTCAGAGTCCCATAATTCCTGAACAGTATAATCAGCAACTAGACGACACTAGAGTTGTCTCCCAACCTTCTACTTCATCTGATTCTCCCTCTCCTCCTTCCTCTTCACTTGATAAAGCCAATAAAGCCAAAAGTCAAGTAACTGAGAAGAAGAAGAAGCAGAAAGAGAAAAAGGAAAAGAAGAAAAAGGAACCAAAATCGAAAGGGAGAAACCAAGTATCGTCTAGAAAAAATCCACACACCGCACAGTCAAAACCTAAATATCCTTGTGTCATTTGCAATCAAGACCATTATCACCGAGATTGTCCCTGCATCCCTCAGATCTTAAGGGACTGGTCTCCTCATTTGCACAATCCGGTAGCATCAACCTCTGGCAATCACGTTGAATGCTCACCATCAACCAGTGAAAGTGAAGCACATGGACAAAGAAGGAATCCTAAACTTCCCTGTAAGTTGTGTGAAGGCGATCACGCCGTCCACCATTGTCCCTTCCTTGAAGAGGCTAAAAGAGTTTTGGATAATCGTCCGATTTCACTACTACGACTTCCTTCTAGATATCAAAAACTCTTACCAAGTCCTCCACCGGTTGAAAATCCGGCTGGCCCGTCATTGTGGTCGGCCAAAATATCTATCATTGAAAATGAACCCTCTGAAGCCACCCCAGACGAAATTCAAAGGATCGATACGATAGTTGACCCGGTCTTGCCTTCAGAGTGTTCATATTTGAATGATACTATCACTGAAGAGAAAGAGAACGACACCGTTCAAATTCTTTTCATCAACACCGACTCCGATGAGCTTGGGGGTAGTCCTCCCGTTCCTTTACCGCAGGAAGGAAGTTCATCAGATTCATATCTGGCCGTCTATACAGTCCCACCAACAAGCAACCTAGTCGTTTCCTTCGACTGGAATCTACTAGGAAAACCCTCTTTACCAGCCAGTGTACCATTCAGAATCATTGTACAAGCTTACAAGATGGTCATGGTTGGTACCATCATTAATGAAGGGGCTTCTGTGAGTATCCTTTCCTCAACTACTTGGAAAGCGCTTGGTTCGCCATCGCTTTTGCCTAAAATGAAAAATCTAACAGGCTTCGATAAAGGAACCAGTCGACCTTTAGGGATCCTTCCAAATGTGCCCATTACTTTGAGAAGGAAAATTGTTCACATGAACGTTATGGTAGCTCAAGGACCTTTAGATTATAATCTACTACTTGGACGCAACTATATTTATTGCATGGGAGCCATCATATCCTCACTCTTTAGAGTAATGTGTTTTCCGCATGAAGGTAGAATGGTCAAGCTCATAGACCAAATGTCATTCCCCGGTTCACACATCGCAAATAGTAAAATTCCATCCCTAAATGGTCTTTTCATGCAAGAAATGTCTCATCAGTCTCCAGTCCATCCACCTGATGGGCGCGAGTGATTCAGGAAGATGTGACTGAAACCCAGGGGGCATGCACCCTGGTCTGTTTTGATAGGAAAACCTTAGGTATAGAGTGGATTTCCACGAGGGATATATGACTAGTTTGACACCCGTCCTCACAGGAATGGGATTGGACTGGAATAAGATACCTTAGTTAAGGTTATGCTGAGTGGCATGAAGTCGCACCACTCTCCTTTGTCTATCTTCGATGACATCGCCAAGGAAGCTTTTTGTCTGCTACACGGATGGAACTTTCGTGGTAACCTAGAAATTTTTCACTATACCTGGGGGCATGCAAACCTTTCCGTGTGCAAGCGAAGAGTGGCTATTTATTTTTTAAATTTTTAGGACCTCTAACCCTTTAAACCCGTAAGGCTAGTCATTTCCTAACTTGCATAAAGAAAGGATTCAGGGCAAAGCTTCAAAAGGTGCAAGCTCCATAAAAAATGGCATCTTTAATCAGACATTCTTATCATATGACTGGCGAGCAATGTTGTCGCAGAGTTCAATCTCGTTAAAAAATAAACTCTCCACGAGCAGTTTTAGCACATAGTTCAAGCTCGTTAAAAAATAAACATAAGTCATGAGCAAGTGTTTCCCCCCAGCATTTAAGCTCATTAAAAAATGAACCAGTAAATAACCATTGTGAATGCCTTATCACCAGCTTTTGAGCCTTTGTCGTGTTCTCGCTATCACCTCCACTCTGTTTTTAGCCGATCATTCACCCCCAAATGATTGTTTACCCTTTGAGGAACATCTGCAAAAAGTGATTCTGCTAGCCATCCTTGTAACACTGCCGTGATTGGAAAATTCCAAATCTTACCTGGAATTAGCTACTACCCAAAACTATCACTCGTTCCTCGAAAACGAGTCTTCTTTAAGTTCTTTTCACCTGACTCATAAAATATGAAAATATTGCCGAGCGATTGGCCTCTCTGACTCGTTAAAAAGCATCGGAAGTGTTATCCCTCCTCTAGATTTTAATCTTTTTGGACCTGAGGGATTATTACACAAAAAGATCGAGCGCTTGTATTGTTCGACTCGTTAAAACTATCGAAAATTCATCCCTTTTTTTATTATCTTACGTTTTTTCGGACTTAAGGGATTATACAACGAAAAATAATCTTTGGAGTCTTCTTTCCATTTCGTTCAGACTCTTCAAAATTGAAAGAGACCGAGTTATCTTTGTCGTTAAACTCGTTAAACCGAATAGCGACAAACTCGTCCAAATGGACGAGAACGAGTTTCATTGTGGCTAGGATCACTTAAATATAGCGACAGGTTCACCCGAAGGGCGGATTATAGAACAAGCATATGTTATCCTCCTCAAGCTTGACAAAAATAAAGAGGTACTGGTCAGCAATGACTGGGGAAAATTGGGAAGAAAACTTGAAGAAACTTTATTGGTAGCAAGTCGCTCTTGAACATGACACTTTCCTTCCGCATCCATGTCGGGTTGGGTTGTTCCGTTCACTGATCATCACCATTGGTCTGTCACACCATCCATCTTTGGGGTTAACGCTATCAATCCATCGTCAGTGTCACCGATATGTTCAAGAGAAGTCATTCAGACAATTCACCTGTGTCTCACCCGCTGCAATACATTCATGCTTCATTCCTTCATGACCGCCACCCTGAACCCTGTACCGTCAGTTTGCTTTCACCTCCAAAATCAATTGCTTTGTTCCGTGTCGTTGATGTGGGATTCATTAAGTCCCTCCTGCGATGGGTCATTTCTTGTCGACATCAGCTCATTATCCAAGAACTTGACTTAGGAACAACCCTTTCAGTACTTTGAAGCTTGCATGCCTCAATGGCAAGTTTCTCACTTTTGGAAACGGGTTTACATCAATGGCCTTCGACAGATAGATTTTACATGGTGTTCGATGCCAAGTCCTTTTTCACACCACGTGAATTGTATTGTAGTACCTTGAGGGTCATTGTCATTATTGGTGATTCCTCTCGTGCCTGTTAATAACTTACATCATTGGCTGGTAATGAGGCGATGTCTTTCCATGTTCGACTCCAGAACATTTTTCACATGGATCGACTTCTACTCCGAGTGAAGATTGAATGAGTTTTGAAGACCCTGGATCTAGTTTCATCCATCCAAGCTGCGATATATTCAAGAATATAAAGACATCAAGTGTACATCATTGCCGAACAGATGATCATCCAGACCAAAGGATGATGAGTCCATATCATTAGTCTGTCACACAGACGATTTTATGTCCTATGTACATGAAAATGAATTTATAAAGCTGAGCATGGGAATGCCCACCTCAGCTAGATCATGAAAAAATGTTGTGAAAATAATGTATTGTATTGTATCTTACTACAGGTCACCTCCCAGCTCGAAAAAACTTTGGATCCTCATAGTAAAGCATTTCACCCAACATTAGAAAGACTAATGACCTCATGCTTTAGGGGGCAACTGTTATAGACATTTTTGGGCACTTCAACCCCAATCATAAATGTCCATAAACTGCAGGCTCCTAAGTCCCTAAAAGTGTTGCTTCACTACCTAAAGGAACAAGGTCAGTTGATTACATCATCTCCCAGAAGTTCTCCATTGAAAACTACTCATAAATGGTCAAAACTGGACCATACTGAAAGCCCAGTGTAGAGGGTAAGATGCATATCACCTTCCTAGTGTACAAGGTGCAATGCATACTGAATTGCTCCTCTGTAGGGTGCGATGGTCGGGAATGGACAAATGGCAGGGACAAAATGCGAGGTGGAAGACCATGGAATCTTCCAGAAGCTTCCCCTTTGACACTTTCCTCTCTATTTTCGACCAGGGATGAGTAAGAGATAATCATTCTCTAAGTGAAAGCAAGAACTATCACAGAGAAGACACTAATCAAGATGCAAGAAGATGACTCACCTCCCTATAATCATCTATATATGGATCCCTCATCGCAGAGATCTAGAGGCTGGAATTTTGTATCTTATAGAGAAGTGATGTTGGTTTCCTAGTGTATATTCATAGTGTTGGGTGATCTAAGCTTTGCTTGAGGTGACGAAGGGCTTTCTAGCTGGAGGATGATGCTGGGTAAGAACATATGGTTGTAATCCTCTTGCTACTTTTCATCTTAATAAAGCTATTCTAGTTTTCTTCCATATTCTTGTGTACTTGTCTATATATGCATTTGTATGGTTAACACACATCTGGTCCTATGTTAATTATTAATATAGATATTTGTTTCTTCAATAGTACTATGTTGTTGTGATTGCAGGTTCTCTTTGAAGCTGGGCAGACGAAGAAGAAGTGGCGAAGCTCTATCAAGAAAGCGTGGAAATCAAGCGCAAGACTAAGGTTGGTCTTCTTAGTTCTCGTGTTGTCTATTTTCATAAAAGAAAACGAAAGTAGCCTTTACTTGTTTGTTTCTAAGATAGCCACCCATCTTAGTGGGAATAGCATCATCCGAGTGGACACTATTCCCGGTAATAGTATCGCCGGTGAACCAGGAAAGTTAATAATATCTAATGGCATGACAAAGCTTATAAAGAAAGAACTACAGGGCATAATGGCACAATAATGTTCACCAGAGGTTCCCACATCGAAATCATATTTGTCTCCATATCACCAAAAAAGTCTTGGAAAATCGTTCCAAGATATTAGAGACTCCCAAAGGCCTCCTATGTATGTGTGATCATGATCATGCTATTCATTTGATTCTAAGAAGTGTTCCTTTGAACATGAGGCCTTACAGATATCCCAATGCCCAAAAGAGTGAAATTGAATGTATGGTTACAAAAATGATCGAGGTTGGTATAACTCAACCTAGTCAAAGTTATTTCTCTACTCTAGTAGTAGTGGTTCACAAGAATGATGGATCATGGAATGTGCGTCCAGATTATAGGGAGCTTAATAAGCTCACTATTAAAGACAATTATGAATTACATGAAGAAATTTACTTCACCAAGTTGAATGTTCATTCATGATATCATCAAATCAGAACGAAGACTTAATGCATTCTCCAAGCAACATTTAAAAATCATGAGAGTAATTATGAATTTTTAGTCATGCCTTTTGGTTTTACCAATGCACCTTCTACATTTCGAGGTTTGATGAATTCGATTTTGAAACCCTTCCATAGAAAATTTGTGTTACTATTTTTTAATGATATACTAATCTACAACATATCTTGGAATTATAATGTTAAACATGTTGACAGGGTGCTCAAACTATTAGAGGAGAAACATTTATATGCAAAAACCTCATAATTTTTATTTGGAGTATAGGAGGTGGAATATCTAGGTCATATTGTATCTCATGAAGGTGTTAAGGTAGACCTTATCAAAAGTCTTGGACCCCTCTGGACCCTCAGCCACTCCCATGACAATCCATGCATGTAACTCAGGCCTTTCAGTCACTCCCACAACAAGGCATGCCAGCAACTGTGTACTTTTTTGGCTAGTTCTAAGCAAGCAACCCTAGATTTTGGGCCACTTTCTCAGTCTTAATTCTTAGGCCAATACCAATAAATTCATGAAACCTTCATAAATGGTAAATAATAATGGGATAATGATAGTAGTACAATCATTGGTACAAGTAATTGATTTCATCCCTACCATCAATGAGAGGAATTTTGTCAAACATATCACAAATATGTAGTCTATAGGTCATAATAACATATTTGAGCATAGGGGTATCATACATATATGAGATTCCTAAACAAGCATTTATTCCTTATTAAAATAGCTGCATTATAAGATATTAGGTCATATATTCATTATACTCCCCCTATTAAATGATCTGCCGACCACCACCACCAATGCATACATAACAAGCAGATAGGCCCCCAACATAATGAATGAAACACTGCAATGGTCCCATACCATTACCTTTATTCTATTTCCATCTAGGTTGTCACTAATGTCCCCATGTAACTACATTTATCTTCGTATCAGGTGAACAAATTACTTCCTCACTTGCATCCTGAGGCTTTTTTCTTTTCGGCTACCATTTAGCTTTAGCTTTGTCTTTCCCTTTCCAACCATAGTATGATTCTATATTACGCTTCGACTCCTCAAAATTGTGCTTCGATTTCCCAATAAATTCCTCAAGTGACTTAGGCTCATTATACTTAATGCAATCTCTAAATGCTAACGGAAATCCACTAACAAATATTTCAACTTTGGCCTTCTCATCTTTAAGATATGGTACATACCTCAATAACTCCATAAAATTTTTTGTGTATTACTTATCTTTCATCGATCCCATCTTTAACTCATAAAATTCCTTAGATTTGTTGTTGTAGCAACTCTCTAACAAGTAATTCTTCCTAAACAGTATATTGAATTTGTCCCAACTGAAATCTTCCCTCCTAATGTCTCTAACCAGCTTCACATATTACCACGAGATGTTTTATTTCCCTTTATGGATGAAGATAACTATTCTGGCATTGATATTCTTTGTCTACTCATGCAACTCAAAGAATTTCTCCATCCAAAGTTGACATGATTAGGCATCCTCTAGCTTCTTCAAATCCCCATTGAAGGTAGGTGGCTTTAATTTCTTGAACTCGTCTGGAAAATATCCCTCGTCACTCCTATAAGGATGATAACGATGATGATCATAGTGTTTGTCATAATTAAAACTAGAATAGAACTCATGTCCATCACCTCTCCTATGTGGAGTATCCAATATCATACCATCTCAGATCATGTCATCACTATCTGACCTATTCCCACCCTGAGATCTACTTCCATATGCCCCATTAGTCATATCCTCCTACTCATCGTTGATCGGAAGTGATCCCTATCTTTTCCATTTTGACAAACTCTGAAGAATTACAGCACTAAGTTCTACATTTTTGTCATGTGCCTGAATGATCCTATCATTATATTCCTTGAAACTTTTTATTTCTACTTCAAATCTCTCAGTGTGTCTATCATATCAGAAGAATCTAGAACACCAAGCAACTCGTTTGATCCATAGTGAGAATTTCGTAAATTGTAGTCTGCTATATTACTAAGCATATCTCATCTTCTTCCTCTAATATACTGTGTCAGCCTAAAACAAAAAATAACTTAATGAACATAACTTAGTATAGTTTATGGGAGGATATATCTCGTCTTCAAGGTCAACCAAATTAGCGCATTATAGTATAAACATAATCTTATAAGTACATAAACATCATTTCAACCATTATCTACTTACTGTGCATGACCATACTAACCACATACCATGAACTCATGCAGGAAAATTGTAACAATGTCAATGCATGCATAATGATGTATAGACACTGACATGCACAACAAGTGCATAACTGACACACAGTCATGACAAATACATCCAAAAATACCACCATCTACTTTCACATGACAACACAACTATAAAAATGACCACCACTATGCATACATAACAAGAACCTACAACCCCAACATAACAAACACATATGAAACCAACATGTATGCATGACCACCACACCACCCATCAAGTCTAAGGGGTGAACGAGGTTCTAATACCACTCTGTAACACCCTCCTCCCAAAATTACCCAAGTTAACCAATCTGCTAGGGAAAATATGTGACAAGAGGCCATTATGATGTGATTCAACTCCCCATGTATAGTTAAGGAAGTGGAATTCACAAAACCAAACCAATCTTACCTTCCTCGAGACCTACAGACCCTTTAAGAGGCAACCAACCCTTCAATGTTTTTAACCTCTAAACCAACTTGACATTTTACTCATCGGGACCCTCAATTTCTCCCATGATAATCCATGTATACAACTCAGGCCTTCTATTCACTCCCACAACAAGGCATGCGAGGAAGTGTGTACTTTTTCAGCCAGTTCTTAGCCAACGACCCTAGATTTTGAGCCACTTTTTAAGCGTTAGGTCGTAGGCCACTGCCTAGAACTTTGTGAAACCTTAATAAATGGTAAATAATACTGGAATAATGATACTAGTACAATCATTTGTGCAATCCCTTGACTACGCCCCTACTAGCCATGACAAGTATTTCATCAAACATATCACAAATATGTAATATACAAGTGTAATTGACATATTTAAGCATAGGGGTCTCATAGTCATCTTAGAATCACTAAAAAGCATTCATGCCTCAACACATTAGCTGTAGTTTCATCTGTTAGGTCATACATACATTGTTCACTCATTTACAAGTAAAATATTATCAGATCCATACACATCTACTGTCATAAAGAATATGCATAACCAACATAATAACAACATAAATACTAAGGAAATCACAACCATATGATCCACATATAAACTAGTATAATACTCATAAAAATATAAGGAGAAATAACCTCATATTGATGATGAAAAATACAAACTCAGGATGGGACTTCCACGTTGCACCCAACCGTAGAATTACTAAGCCAAATGTATCTTTAGACATTCACCCATGTTCCATATTCCAAGAATGAGTGTGGGATCTCGTAAAACACATCAGTTCAACACCATCTAGCACTTCCAAAGGCCAACCACATCAACCCATTAAACAACGATGACACCTCACAGTCAGACATCACAGAACCATCATCAGATTGGTATCTATCCAACCCTTTCAAGTCTGGAGAGCATTTTTTCCAACCAAGACTCTAGGACTAGTAACTCAACCCACAACTTATACCGAGATCCAGATTATTTGTCCAACCAAGGCCCCAGGACTAGTAACTCAACCCAAGTTGTTACACGGCTCGAGAGCGTTTGTCCAACCAAAGCTCGAAGAACTAGTAACTCAACCGAAGCTAAGGAAACATGAGAACAAACCAAAAGAAAATGAGGAAATAAATCCATAATCACCACGGTTATCCAATAAATGGTAAGGCTAGGCAAATCCAATAACAATCCACACAATCCTCCATTGTAGTGACATATCAGACCAAAAAACCACATGCATATTCTATGAATGCCAAAACTAGTGAGGAAAAAATACATTCAACTCGGTACATGAACGACAAACTTTCTATAGTTGTTGATCCTCATGTCCTCTTGCACTTTCCTTCTCTTCCTCTACCTTCTTGCTCCAAAAATCCAAGTATGCACAACCTCCAAGAGTGCTAAAAGAAAACTCTAAGTGTCCAAGAGTGAGAGAGAGATAATAATGAGAGAGCTCCAAAAATGAACTCACGGAAGGTTACCCAATGACCCTCATAATCCTTTTTTATCAATGAGGCCTCTATTGTCTTGATTTTCCATTATTTTCATTCATTTTCCTCCTCACATGCAACCTATGACCTTTCTCCTCCCTTTTCTCCTAATTTCCATTATTTTGTGTTGAAATTTGGTACTGGAGGACAGGCTGTTCCCTAAGGTTTTGATATTTGGCCTAGGAAAAAGTGTCTAAAAGAATTCAATTTTTCTCCTAAAGTGACTTTATAATTTTTATAAAGTCAAATCTAATTTAAAAGTGACTTTAAGTGATAAAGTTACTAAAGTCTAATTTTAAAGTGACTTTAATAAAGTCAATGTGAAATTAGAAAGGAAAAGTGACTTTGGAAATAAATGACTAAGTGGAAGGAGAAGGAGACAACACCTTGGCACACATTCCAAGGCAGTAGTTTAGAAAATTTGTATGGTTGAGTTAACACATAGTGAAAGGAAAATTTTGGCACAATTTTCTAGAAATCCATACAGCTATTTGCACAGAAATCAAGGAGCAGTTTGCTGGCAAATTTTCCAAGGAAGGCCATACAAACAGTGGTTGTACTTTAGCACGCAAATTGAGGCAAATGTATACAACATATTGTTGAGTCTTTCTGCATGCAAATCGAGGTCCGTACAACATATTTATGGCAGTTTGGCATGTATTTCTAGGCAGGCCATCCAACAGCATTTAAGGCTGAAAGTGGGCATGAAAATCGAGGAGGCCATACAACATTTATTGCTATCCTGTTTTGTTGTTTGCATGTATTTTCCAGTTGGCTGTGAGGCATGAAAAACGAGATAAGTTGTCAAAGTTTTCTAGCTGATTTTTGCTGAATATTTCTCACTATAAAAAGCATTTTCAGAAATAAGAAAGAGCTCTCCAATTGGTTTTCCCCAAGAGTTGTAGGGGGATTTTCTAGGGTCACCTTGACCAAAAATCATTGTGTTTAAATGTGTTAAATCATTGTCTGTACCTGCTGATTTTTATTTCTGCATTTTTAGCATTCTGTAAAATTTCCAGAATTTGTGTTTTCAGCAATATTTATTTTTCAGTTGTCGAATGCATGGATATCGGAAAGGGCATTTAATTGTTTTGGAGAAACAAGGTGAAACTGAAAACCAGGGTGGGAAATGAAAATTTTTTACATTGTATCAGAGCTTGAGTGCTGAAGTGCTGTTTAGGATAGCAAGGAGAAAAATTACAGCCTACAGATTTTTCACTCAGAAAATTCCAGCAAGCTAATTTTTCACAAACAACAATTTTATCTTTACTACAACAGTGTTATTTTTCAGTTTTAGGACAACATGATGTCATTGTGATTGAGGGTGGAGGATAGGTTGGATGGGCATAACAATTACAACATTTGGAAGGAGAGAATGCAGAGTATCTTTGAGGAGGTAGAAGTCTGGGACATCATGGTGCGTACCACATAGAACCCTATTTTTGTACCTACTGATGCTACTCAGTTGGCTGATTATAATAAAAAGAACAATCAGAGTAAGAGACTGATTCTAGATGTAGTCAAAGACCATTGCATTCCTCATGTGAGAGGAAACAGAAATGCCCATGAGATGTGGACAACATTGTCCATTCTCTACTAGAGTACCAATGAGAACCGGAAAATGGTCCTGAAGGAGAAGCTGAAGACGATTAAGATGGGTAATGATAGTGCAGTTGGATATCTCACAAAGATTACTAACGTGAGAGATTAGTAGGCAGCAGTTGGAGCGGTCATTCCACCCACTGAGTTGGTGTGGATTGCAGTGAATGGCCTCCCCCGTTCATGGATGAACTTTGCTGATGCGGTTTGTGTTAGGTAAACTTGACTCAGGATAGAGTCAAAACTTGACGAGGTTAAATAGTGATGGTTTTGGGGCACATGGTATTGTGCACCCATGGTATTCTGCCCGTGGTATTATATGTAATGGAGCCTATAAAAGGCTGGAAGGACTTCATTGTAATGCATGGCCTGGAGGTGAGCGGTGAAGGCTCACTTGGCTGGATTGGCCAGGGTTTTGGCCAAGGATAATGAAATTTCATTATCATTGGGTTCTTCCTCGGATTTGGGGTTTTCCTGGATAAACATGTGTATTTATGTGTTTATGGTTATTGCTGGTTAATTTTATATTTATTCCTCTCCGTAATTAATTTATGTTCTTGGGTAAATTTCTTAACAATTGGTATCAGAGCCAAGTTGTGTATTGGCTTCAGAAAAATGCTTTTGTTGCCAAGGGTTTTATTGGCCTGGTGAATGAAAGAGATTTGTTTCACTCCACTCATGGATGTCTAGATCTGAAGCCCGTGTGAAACTTCTGTGGAAAAATCAAAGACAAGTTTTTTGAAGTCCACAATGGTAAGTCCGAGAGAGAGGATCAAAGATCTAGGCACAGATCAAATCTAGGCGCAAGTGGTTGGAGAGCAGATCCATAATGTGGCAGGCCTGAGTTGCATAGATTTAAGATCCCAGAGAGGGTTTCAAGGACTCATCTCAGAAATTAAAGGCAGTTAAACTTGGCAAGAAGGCAGCAAAGAAACAAAAGAAGGATGCCTACAATTGAGAGAGGATGGATCAGAATAGCAGCAGCAATAAACAAAAAAATAAAAAAATAAAATTAGTGAAGTCAAATTATTGCATGTAAATGGGCATACAACTGTAAGACCTGGTAAGGCATGTGTACCCCTCGGTGATCACCGGTAAAGTCTGGGTTAGACCTAGGTGATAGGCGGGATTATGTGTTTATGGTTGCTGCTGGTTATTTTTATATTTTCTTCTCTCAATAATTCTGCGTAATTAATTTATGTTCTTGGGTAAATTTCTTAACAATTGGTATCAGAGCCAAGTTGTGTATTGGCTTCAGAAAAATGCTTTTGTTGCCAAGGGTTTTATTGGCCTGGTGAATGAAAGAGATTTGTTTCACTGCACTCATGGATGTCTAGATCTGAAGCCCATGCGAAACTTCTGTGGAAAAATCAAAGACAAGTTTTTTGAAGTCCACAATGGTAAGTCCGAGAGAGAGGATCAAAGATCTGGGCACAGATCAAATCTAGGCGCAAGTGGTTGGAGAGCAGATCCATAATGTGGCAGGCCTAAGTTGCATAGATTTAAGATCCCAGAGAGGGTTTCAAGGACTCATCTCAGAAATTAAAGGTAGTTAAACTTGGCAAGAAGGCAGCAAAGAAACAAAAGAAGGATGCCTGCAATTGAGAGAGGATGCCTTTAATTTCTGAGATGAGTCCTTGAAACCCTCTCTGGGATCTTAAATCTATGCAAATCAGGCCTGCCACATTATGGATCTGCTCTCCAACCACTTGCGCCTAGATTTGATCTGTGCCCAGATCTTTGATCCTCTCTCTCGGACTTACCATTGTGGACTTCAAAAAACTTGTCTTTGATTTTTCCACAAAAGTTTCGCATGGGCTTCAGATCTAGACATCCATGAGTGCAGTGAAACAAATCTCTTTCATTCACCAGGCCAATAAAACCCTTGGCAACAAAAGCATTTTTCTGAAGCCAATACACAACTTGGCTCAGATACCAATTGTTAAGAAATTTCATTATCCTCGTCAACTTTTGACTCTATCCTGAGTCAAGTTTACCTAACAGAAGTAGGAAGCATCCCTTGCTGAAGTCTTGGAGAAAATTGTGATGAATTTATTGAGTTAAAGGACAAAGTAAGGGCACCTATGATATATATGATATAAGGTATGAAGGTTGTTATAAATGACTTAATTTTTCCAATGCTTGAATGTATTGTAATCAGGTCATTGTCCCTAGTATGGGAGCCCACACATTTTAGTTTTATCTTGTATTCTATAGGGTGGTGTTGTGGCCACATCATCCCCATAATTTTTCAAACTTATTATGGGGATCCTCCATGTAAATTTTGGCCAAATCACTCATTTAATGCTTTAATTTTGTTAATTTTATGACATTTCCACTTTTCTCAATTTTTTTGTTTTGATTGCTTCATTGCATGCATTTTATCATCAACTTTCCAAAAGTTCAGGTTTCACGTTATTTGAACCTACAGTTTGGAAATTAGGCTTAGTGAAAGTTTGGTGGAATTTCACCGCATGGGATTAAAATATGTAAAAATGTATTTTATTTTTATTTTATAAATTTAATTAATTTATATACTTATTGTTACATAGTAAAATGTCACTGCCATCATGTCAGTCTCCCTACTGTGCTATAAAACCACATTCACCTAAGCTCATGCTCCTTGAAATGGCTAAAAACCCTCTTTGCCTAAGTTAATTGAATCATCATGTCTGTTCATTAAATAACCGCGCTGACCAGCGGAGGCTAGTGTAACCACTGCGCTGCCAGCGCGGAAGCACACGTGTTTTCCGCGCTGGTCCAATTTCACGGACAGCGCTCCCTCCGCTTGTACTATTGAGCGCTGACCAGACCTCTTCTATAATAGATCTGCGATGCCAGCACGCCAGCTCAGTTTTGCACCCGCGCTGATCCTGTTTAGGTGAATTTGTTCTAACAACCAACCTTCCAGATGACTCCAGACTTGGTTGTTAGCATTGTTGAGGTCGCCAACCTTTCTCTGGAATGTCTATTCGACTGACCATCCACTTATCTTGGGGGAAAGCTCATCCTTTACCTATTCGTGGAGACTCCTTCTCCTTTATAAGCCTCCTCCATTGCCCATGAGCAGCTAGTTTGGAACATATAGACTTTGATTGAGGAATTCTTAGTGCATTAGTGCTGCTCTTTGTAGGCATTTGGTGTGTTGTGAGGATTGCTTTGAGCTTGAGGAAGGTTATGAGTTTGTTGCCTTGTGTGTGAGAGAGAGACCTCTTTGATTTGGGAGATTTGCTTCAAAGGTGAATGCTTGGAAGACATGCTGGCTGGACCCTCTAGAGAAGGACTCAGCG
>APFE030630324.1:23668-34047 GCA_000404065.3 Pinus taeda | reverse complement strand
TTTCTGGATGTCGATGTAGTTGCTATAGTTAGTAATGGGAGTCAGTCTATGTTAGGTGTCAGGTCGCACCACTCAGGTCTTGGTATGTCGATTTTAATGTCTGCGTCTGTAATGTTTATGTCGGTCCTGTTTGTGTCTGTAAACTCCTCCCTCACCTCGGCAGGGAGTGGAAGATTCATTTTTTGGTGGTTCTAGTTTGGGGTCAGCGGACAGTTTCACAGTCCCTCTTTTTCTTCAGCTCAGTCTCAGTCACAGAATGTCAACCTGCTCAAGTAGCCAAATCATGGTGGCGGATGTAACTCTTTGTAATCTTTGTGTAATATAATAGAATTAGTCTGATTTACAAAAAAAAAAATTATTAATATTTTGTTGTGACTATGATTCTGTGTGTTAAATATATTTAAATAATAAATAATTATTTCTTATTTATTTATAGTGGCAACAATAATCCATTCCTAGCATTTCATTTTTTTTTAATGAAGTTAATAGTTTTAAATGGATCTATTGTTTTGTATTTATACTAAAAATTTAAAAAGTATTTCAAAATAGTATCTTATTAATTATAGTTATATGGCAAATATATTTTTGTAATATTGTTAAATATTACTAATTTATTAATTTTTTTTTAAAATTGTAATTATGAATTTTTTTATGTTAAATATATTTAAATAAATAAGCAATCATTTTCTCAATCTATTTGTAGTAATCATTTGTAGTAATCATTTTTTTTGAGGTTTAATAGTTTGGAAGGATTTATTGTTTTATATTTACAATAAAAATTTTAAAGTATTTCAAAATGGTATTCTATTAATATTAAATTTCAAAAATAAAATTTGTTTCTTTAGGTCCGATAGACCAATGTTTGGTCTCAGTGGACTTTAACCATCATTATCATCATCATGAATCATTGTTATTTAAATTTATTCTAATATGATATGAATTTTATGATTTTATTTAAATGTGATATGCATAGTAGGATTTTTTTTATTAAAAAAATATTGGTAGTTATATTAATAAAAACAAAATTATAGTGAGCTCGGGAGGCTTCTCTCCAAGCTTTTTGAGGATAGGAATAAAATCTTAAATCAAAATAAATAATTTGTTTCTTTATGTCCGATAGACCAATGTTTAGTCTGAGCGGATGTTAACCACCATCATCATCATCATCAATATGGTTATATGGAAAACAACACATATTTTTGTAATATTATGAATCTTAATCTTTAATCTTATAATATTGATTTTTGTTTGCAATATAATTAAAAACAAACATTATTATTTCTTGTTTTAATTTGAGAAATTAACCTTTTTTAATCATTTCAAAAAAGTTTTGTTTTACATTTCAAAAACTAAAATTATAATTTTGTCTTGCAATTTAATTAAAAATTAAATAGATTTTTTAATCATTTCAAAAAAAATTGTTTCACCTAAAATTTGTTTCACCATTTCAAAAACTAGAATTATATGGTACAAATATCATTTCCAAAAAGTTTTTTTTACTATTTCAAAAACTAGAGTTAAATTAAATTTATTATTTCTGGTCTTAACCTGAGAAATTATATTTTTTTAATCATCTCAAAAAAAATTGTTTTACTATTTTAAAAACTAATTACAATTTTGTTTTGCAATTTAATTAAAAATTAAAATTATTATTTCTGGTCTTAACTTCAGAAATTAGTTTCTTTTAATCCTTTCAAAACACTTTTGTTTTACTATTTCAAAAACTAGAATTATAATTTTGTTTCTCAGTTTCATTAAAATTGAAATTGTTATTTCTTGTCTTACCTCAAAAACTAGTTTTTTTTAATCATTTTAAAAATTCTTGTTTTGCTATTTCAAAAACTAGAATGATACAGTAGAAATTAGTTTTTTAATCATTTCAAAAAAGTTTTGTTTTACTATTTGGAAAAATAGAATTATACTTTTGTTTTGGAATTTTAATTAAAAATTAAAATTAATTATTTCTTATCTTTAACTTTTTTTAATTATTTCAAAATGTTTTGTTTTACTATTTCAAAAATTTAAAATTAAAAATTTGTGTTTTACAATTTTATTAAAAATTTAAAATTATTATTTCTTGTCTTTAAATGAGAATTTAATTTTTTAATCATTTTCAAAAAAATTTGTTTTACTATTTCACAAAACCTAGATTATAATTTGGTTTTGAAATTTAATTAAAAATTAAAATTATTATTTCTTGATTTAACAAGAAATTAGTTTTCCTTAATCATTTCAAAAACTTTTTGTTTTACTATTTCAAAAACTAAAATTATATAGCAGTGATGTCTCTACACATTTTAAATAGTTAAAATTGGAATGTGTTTTTAAATTTAAAGTAACTTGTAAAAGGCTGACTCATATTTACCTAAATAAATGTTTATTTTATTTTAATTTTACTATTTATGACTAGCAGTTTTGCAACTTTGGTTATTGGAACAGATTAGGTAATGTTTCAAATACATGAATACAAGCTAAGAAAACATGCTTATGGTTCAATGGTATCTTTCTTTTTGAAAAAATTCAATCAAGAAAGCACAAAAGGTCTTTTCTATTCAACAAATCACAATCTAGGCATTCAAGTTAAAACAATGAGATAAGGTCTTTAACTTCAAAATAGGCGTCATTATTTGTAAGGCTCATGCAAACTCTAAGTTCTTTGTATATTGGTTTATCTCTTTCTTCAAGCAACTCTTAGTTCACATAACTGGTCAATATTTGCAAATATAAATAGACAAGAAACACATTTTCTTGGGGCTTACTAATTTCTTTTATGAACAGGCAAAAGAAGTTCCATAGCTTCAAATACTCCATAGCTTAAAATACATGCAAGCCACCAATCTTTTCTATTTACCTTGTAAAACCTAATTCCTCAGATATTGTTTTGTTTCACTTCATTTAATCATTTTGTACTTCCACTTATGATGCAAGCTATATTTTTTTGGAAAGACACTTTCATTTTGTTCTAATTTTTTTTATAATGAAATATGTACATTATTTTAATTTTACTATTTATGACTAGTAGTTTTGCAACTTTGATTATTGGAACATACTAGGTAATGTTTCAAATACAAGAATACAAGCTAAGAAAACATGGTCATGGTTCAATGGTATTCTTCTTGGTAAAATTTCAATCAAGAAAGAAAAAAAGGCCTTTTTTATTTTGAAGGCAAAAAATCACAATCTATTTCTTTATATACAAGGCATTCAAGTTGGAATAATTAGACAAGGTATTTTGACTTCAACATAGGCCTCATGATTTGTAAGGCTCACTCATGCTCAAATTCTTTGTATATTGGTTCATCCCTTTCTTCAAGCAACTCTAAGTTCACATAAATTCTTTAACCTCAATGTAGGCCTCATGAGTTGTAAGGCTCACTCATGCTCAAATTGTTTGTATATTGGTTTATCCCTTTCTTCAAGCAAATCTTAGTTCACATAAATTGTCAATATCTGCAAATAATACACATTTTATTGGGGCTTATCAATTTCTTTTATGAACATGCAAAGAAGTTCCATAGCTTCAAACACATGCAAGCCATGAATCTTTTCTGTCTACCTTGTAAAACATAATTTTTCAGATATTGTTTTGTTTCACTTCATTTAATCATTTTGTACTTCGACTTATGATGCAAGATATATTTTCTTTGAAAAGACATTTTGTTTTTGTTCTAATTTTTTTATAGTGAAATATGTGTTTTTTGGTATGGAGTGGCAGTTAGACTAAAGTAATGCACCACCACACAAATGGCCCTGCCCTCATCATGAGGAGGGAGGAGGAAGGGAGTGGAGTCACCACTTGGTTTACAAAAGCAACTCGGACTAGGGTGGGAGACGTAGGAAAGACAAAGGGAAGCGACTAAGTTAATTACTAATCCTAGGTTAGTGTTCATCTAAGGTGGGGTTACAAGAGAGATTGGATTGGTATACCAACAAGGTAAAAATATCGTTATTGTTTGAACCTGATAGACTTTTTCATGCATCTGAATGTGAATGTAGAATCACAATAGAAAATACAAGGGAAGCCACTAGGTTAATTATGAATCTTGGGTTAGTGTTCATTTAGGGTGGGGTTGCAAGAGAGATTGGATTGGTATACCGACAAGGTAAAACTATCATGAGTGTTTGAACCTCAGACTTTTTCATGCATCTGAATATCAATGTAGAATCACAGGTGTTGTCTTTACACTAATTTAAATATAAAAATAGATTTTTTTACATCTTGACCTCATTTAGGTCATACTTTGCCGCAAGATTCTAATATATTATTTTTTGTGTTGGCAATCCTATAATAATAACACATGGATCATCCAACTATCTGACATGCCCAAGTAGACCAACCATGCCTATATAATGATCCACCATGGGCATTCTTAATTTATCTTCTGATGTATTTGAAATGCAACCAACTCTCATTCAAAAGACCTACACAATTGCAGGTAAACATGACACTAGTGCTAGAGATTTAATTTGGATTCACACTTGTCCATTCCATTGTATAGAAAACCCTGAGATTCCATTTCGCCCCAATGCATTTAATATCCTACAATAATGGTACTCCATAATAGAAAATATTGTAAGTAAAATATATCAATGAAATGATCTACAACCTCTAAACTACTACACTTGACAATTGATAGATGCATATGAGGGCATCACCTAACAAAGCTAACTCAAAATCCATTTCAGATGATGTAATTGTGCATCCCTTTGTATTATATTATTTATCTTAAATGACTACAAATTTGAAGAATATTTATCATGATGATTGAATTAGGTAAAGCATATAAACTATCCATTTAACAATAGTGGTTCTAAGCTTTTTCAAAATACTAATTATAAGAATATCCTACAATGCCATCATTCTAGGAGGCCATGCCTTTGTAAGACGATGTAGCAAATACTTGGTCTCCAATCTTACTCTTCCTCAAGATTCTAATATGTTAATAGCAAACAATGGCATCATTTTAGGAGGCCACACTTTGTAAGACAATGTATCAAATACTTGGTCTCCAATCACATTGCTTCAATATTTAACCTCTTATTGGTTGTACTGGCATTCCTATAATAATAGCACATGGATCATTTAACTATCCAGCATGCCCAAGCAGACCAACCATGCCTATATAATGATCCACCATGGGCATTTTGCATTTATCTTCTCTTGTAATTGAAATGCATCCAACCCTTATTCAAAAGACCTACACGACTACAAGAAAACATGACACCAGTGATGATGATTTAGTTTGGATTCACACCTGCCCATTCCATTATGTAGAAAAGTGTGAGATATTCTATCCCATCCCCATGCATTTAATATCCTCCAATAATGGAACTCCATAATAAAAAATTTTGTATATAAAATATATCAAATAAATGGTCCGCAACCTCTAAACTACCACACTTGACAATTGATAGATGCTTATTAGGGTGTCACCTACACAAAATTGACTCAAAATCCATTTATAATGATGTAATTGTGGATCCCCTTGTATTACAATAGGTATATTAAATGGCTATAGATTCAAAGAATATTTATCACAATGACTGAATTAGGTAAAGCATCTGAACTATCCATTTAATAATAACAGTTCTAAGCTTTGTCCAAATAAAAATTATAATAATAGCCTACAATGGAATCATTCGAGGAGGCCACATCTTTGTAAGACAATGTAGCAAATACTTGGTCTCTAATCTTTCTCCTGGATATCGAATGCATGTCTACAAGTGCATTACCCAATAATCCAAACCATGTGAATTACCTAATAAACCAATCCATTGCGAACTACAAAGTCATGAATTATCTTGTCATGTTGAATATCCTTTGAGATGGGACATATAGGAAGAATGCTCACAAGGGTGCAAAGTCGAGTTTCAAACCTAGAAGTTCCACATGATGAAAGGAATTCAAAGTTTCATGGTGATTCCCATTCTGATAACATCTTGATGTTGAGTCTTTAAATGTACTAAGGAAGCCCTACCATGGGTTGAAAATAAAACTCTTTAATCACTTTTAAGCTAAAATTGAAAATTATGTAAATGAATATGAAACCAAAGAGTTACCAGTAATTTAATAAAATCCACTTAATTAGGGCATCATATGGGTGAGGGAGTATGGAAGGTTGCATGTGTATTCCTTTTTATTAATGCAGTGAAATATGTAAGGTGTTTCACGTGTGGACCATGTGAATATCCTTGGTGAGTACAAACTTCACAGGGTCAATATCTGGCTTGGTGATGAGAGTTGAAGTGGGAGTAACAATTATGGGTCCATCATCCACGAGAGTACAAAGGGGGTCTAGTAGAAGAAAATTTGTAGACAATCTCTATTCTTTGGATTTTCCCTTTATTAACATCTCTCCCAACTTTTCTTTGAATGTCATTGATTATGGATTATTCAATGTATTTTATGAATAAGAATGAAAATATGATGATACGAGGTAGAGTGTTGAGGCTGAGAAGAAATGGGAACGATAGACTGAAGAGAGTTACAATTTGCATCTTAATCTCGCTCTTCAACTTACTGCAGAAGCATCACTAGTAAAGGACCTCCATTTCCTTGGCAGACACATTCAAAGAATGCCTAATATCTCATGTATAGGTTCTACGAAAAAGTGAGTTGTGGATTTATCTCATCATTTTTGGGTATGTTTTCATGATCTTTCACTATCTCATTGAGAATGTATTTTACTATTTTATATTTTTTCCTTCTATATTTCTCATGTGTTGTGTTTTTCTAAAATATATTTCATGGGATAAATCTACGCAAATAAAAGTTTTCAGGCACCTCTATTCTTGGGATTTTCCCCTTACTAACAACTCTCCCAACTTTTCTTTGAATGTCATTGATTTTGGCTTATTCAATATATTTTATGAAGAAGAATGGAAATATGATGATACTAGGTAGAGTGTTGAGGCTGAGAAGAAATACGCACGAGAGACTCAAGAGAGTTACAATTTGCATCTTAATCTCGCTCTTCAGCTTACTACAAAAGCATCACTAGTAAAGGACTTTCATTTCCTTAGCAGACACGTTCAAAGACTGCCTAATATCTCATTTATAAGTTCTATGAAAAAGTGAGTTGTGGATTTATCTCATCATTTTTGGGTTTGTTCTTAGGATCTTTCACACTCTCATTGAGTCTCACAATGTATTTTACTATTTAATAATTTTTCTTTGTATATTTCTTATGTATTGTGTTTCTCTAAAATATATTTCATGGGATAAATCTGCACAGATAAAATTTTAAGAGATAAAAAAAAAAAAAAAATTGTTATGTAGCCTTCATGGTCTGAGTGAAAATTGAATTGTTGTCTTGTGCATGTTTCATTGGGGCTCTAAGTTCTTTGCATATTGCTTTAATTCTTTGTTCAGGCAACTCTTAGTCCAAATAACTTTTCAACAATTACAAATAATAGACAAGAAACACATTTTACTGGGGCTTACCCATTTCTTTTATGAACATGAAAAGCAATTTCCATAGCTTCAAACCCATGCAAGCCATCAATCTTTTCTATCTATGTTGTAAAAAATAAGTCATCACATTTTTTTTTTCACTTCATTTAATCATTTTGTACTTCCACTTATGATGCAATCTATGTTTTCTTTGAAAATATAATGTTCCTTTGTTCTAAAATTTTTATTTGATTTGTATACCAACAAGGTACAAATATTGTGGTTGTTTGAGCCTCATAGACTTTTCCATGTATCTAAATGTGAATGGTAGAATCACAAGTGTTGTTTCTACACTTATTTATATGAAATTCTACAATTGTATTATCCAATACTTCAATCCATTGTGAACTAAAGAATCATGAATTCTCTCATTTTATTGAATATCCTCTGAGCTAAGACATAGATGAATAATTCTCACAAGGGTGCAGAGTCCAATTTCACATTTGCAAGTTTCATCTGGTAAAAGGCATTCAAAGTTTCATGGTGATTCTCGTTCTGAGAATTCCATGATGTTGAGTCTTCAAATGTCTTAAGGAAGCCCTATTGTGGGTTGAAAATACAACTCTTTGATCACTTTTCATCTAAAATTTAAAATTATGTAAATGAATATGCAACCAAATAGTTATGGGTAAGGGTTTGTATATGGTTGTGTGTAGAGTGACTCTTGATAATCTGTCCTTTTTAACCCTTCCAAAATAATTGATGTTGAGTCTTCAAATGACTTAAGGAATCCCTATCATGGGTGGAAAATACAACTCTTTAATCACTTTTCATCTAAAATTTAAAATTATGTAAATGAATATGCAACCATTATGGGTAATTTGATATAATCCACTTAATTAGGGCATCAGATGGGTAAGGGTTTGTAGAAGGTTGTATGTCTATTTCTTCTAATTAATGATTTGAAAAGGAGTGAATCTTGCTAATATGTCATTCTAACCGTTCCAAAATAATCAATTGAGGTCTCCAGGCATCTTGATGAAGCTCTTGCAGGATTTGATGAGTTAAAGAATGTAATGATGACATCAAACATGTTTATTTTGTAATCACAAATTATTGAAATGAATAAGAAACCTACATAGAAAAATTATTTTGAATGTAAGGTCAACATGCTTTGTTTCACAAACTCATAAAAAGCTTGAGAAAGAGTATATTTTATATATGTTGAGAGTGCCTTGTTTTAATATCTTTCATCCAGTCACCTAACATCTTTAATTTTCTTTTCAATAACAAAAGAAACTTGGTAAAGTGTTGGGCACAAGTATGTATACCTTTTTGCCTTATGACCACAAATATGTATACTTTATCTACTTCAGTGAACATAATGAAGCACAAAAATTGTATTGGGGAAATAACCAAATTTTTGTATCTCCTCAACCAACCTTTCTAGTATGCGTAAATTTTTTCTGCATGCAAATGTGAATTGTCTCAAAATGCATGGAATCTATTTTTCACCTCTAGCCAACCGCGTCCTGCTTGTCTTTGAGTTTTTATATTTTTTACTCCATCCCATCTGCCAACAACTACATATAAATTTGATAGCACTACATAATATCCTACATTTTCAGGTTCTAAATCAAAAAATTGATTTGTGGCCCATTCTCATATCTCTACCTTATATTGAATTATACATGCACCAAACAAAGCCCTAAATACACCAATCTTCATCTTTAATGGAATTATTTCAATCAGATTGAATACCTCATCAAGCTGCCCAAGATGCCCACACAGATCAATATCGCATGCATAGTGACCCACCATGGGTGCTACTCAATAATGCCCTCTCATTCAATTAAAATGCAACTAGTCCTTGTTTACCATGCCTTCATGGCTACATGAATAAATAAAACCAATGAAGGTGACGTGATATGGCTTCATGCCTGCTCACAATTCCATAGAAACGTGTGAGAGCTTCCACTCCATCCCCATGTATTCCATATCTTGAAATCATATTTTTGTCTCTTAATGGCCTTTTAGGAACCACATTCATAAGTACTAATTGATCATTTCAACTACATATGGAAGTAACCATAGTTCTTCTCTCTATGTTTTCTCCATATTCAATGTTGCATCAAATTAATGTTGAAGAACTCATAAGGGAAAATGACTGGTAAGAGGCGGGAATGTAAGAGCTTTATTTGCATTACAAAAATGCACAAAAAAAAAACACTTTTCAAATTGAGAGTTTTACTTTTATTTTTTGACACATAATTTTTCATCTACCTATAAATTGAATTTGTGGTATCTTACAGGTCAAAGATTGACTAGTGAGTGCCTAGCAAGTCTTACTTTGCTGGACTTTTTTTTTTTTTAGAATTTAGTTCAAAAACGTTATGCTTCATATTGTTCTAAAACATTCAATTAACATTTTTCTTTTTTATTCATCACAATATCATATGTAGTCATTGTATTTTTTATGCTATCTATTGTTTTCTATGCTATTTTTTCCTATGCATACTATCTATTGTTTTCTATGCTATTTTTTTCCTATGCATACTATCTATTGTTTTCTACGCTATCTATTGTTTTCTATGCTATTTTTTCCTATGCATACTATCTATTGTTTTCTATGCTATGTATTGTTTTCTATGCTAATTTTTCCTATGCATACTATCTATTGTTCTCTAAGCTATTCTTTTCTATGCTAATGTCTTAAGATGTTTCCTTTGCAACATATAGTACCAATGCTATTATATAATTTCAAATACAAATTTACTATATAAATATCTAGTGTAAACCGTGATGATCACTTATATCTATTATCCTTATTTTTATAAAACGTTAATTACTTATATCAACTTTATTACTTTAAAAAAGGCAAACTTGGGTGTGCATTGTGCTCTGGTCTAGAATGAACAACTATAACTACCTTGAGTAGATTCATTATACATTACATTAGGGGATGAGGAAGAGTCTATTTATGTTT